>JAZDUA010001228.1:0-139749 GCA_038098605.1 Gryllus longicercus
TATTTCATTTTAATCTATCACTCACTGGATACGTTAATGCATTTCACCATTCTATCTACACGACTTAAAAATATATTAAACAAGGTAGGCTAATATTATCAACCTTATATCTACATTTTACTTATTTTGTTTAAATGCATAAAATGTTGAAATATTGTGCAGCCTCCAGCTACGTGAGAAATGTCTGTGGCTTCGTTACATGCCCAAAAACTCGAGAAGAATAAAAATAATAACAGATTCAATTTCGATAGAATTCCCAATTTTGTGCGTCACTGTTTACAATACGTGGAGTGGTTGTACCACTAGTTTATAGTTTTGTTGAGTTAAGAACACTTTTACTGTGTTTCCATGTACCATCTCTGTACTTCATTTCAGAACTCCTGAAGAATAGTTTTGGTAAAATATTTGATTTGTTACAGAGTTAGGCGAGAGTGTATTACCTTTTGTTTTGGAGTAACTTACTAAATTTTGAAAAACTATTTTTTAAAGTGCAGTTAAGCAACATTATTGCTTCTGCAGACCACAATTTTATTGGTCTTTATTTTGTGCAACTTACAAATACTATGTGAAATCCCGCGGAACGAAAAAACTTCATTTTTAGCGTTTTTGGTGGTTTGCCCAAACGATAACAAGTTACAGTAATTATTTCTTAATTCTAAAAGGGTATTTCACAAGAATTTATGGGTATTTCATCTTTAAAATTATTTTTAATTGTATCCTACTTTTCTCTAAGTTTTACCCCCTAAATTATGGCTGAGGGTACTCATATTTCCTACTTCGGGTTAAAGGAGCAAAAAATTCTATCACGTATTTCAAACTTATTTGGCGCTCTTTAAGCAGCCACGTTGCGAACCAGAACTCCCAGCGCGAAGAATCGTGTCTCGAGCAGAGAGCAGAACAAAAGACGTAGCCTTCAATGAGAGGCATCTTATGGCCGGATTTGTAATTAAAAAAATTCGTAACCGCACGCAGTCTAACTGTATCTCGTACAGGCCTACGCACACTCACGTTCAGGATACGGTCAAAAAAAGAAGCCGATGAGTATGCGCTGATGATATGTTACTGCATTAAATGCGAGTTTGTGTCTTCAAATGCCGATGTTTGACTGAGAAGAGAAAGGGTACGGTGAAATCGTAAAACATATGTGTAAGAGTTCCTAAAAACAGGTTTTGCATATAAGAAATCTAAAGCGTGGTATCTTCACTTCTGCAGAGACCAGAACACACGACCGCATATCATTCAATGAGGGACTTCTTATGAGAGGAAATGTTGTTACAACCATCATTGGTCGGCGCGTCACCTGCTAAGGTCATTAGTCCCGTAAATTTAGTGCCTGTGCATCCTTGGGAGATGGCGATGATCTTCCTCCGCTGGATGGTGAGATCCGGCGCCGACCTACCGTCGACTAGCAAGGTTTCCAACCTCTAGGTATCTCCAGAACTCCTTGAACTCCTTGAACTCCTTGAACTCCTTGAACTCCTTGAACTCCTTGAACTCCTTGAACTCCTTGAACTCTCCTCCAAAGCTGACAAGCTTGTGTCGAAAATCTTGTCACTGTCGGGACTCGAACATGAGATCTCCCACTCAGAGGCACTGCAATGAGAAGAGTTGATGCCACCTCTGTCGATTAACGATCATCGCAACAGCATCGAACTGTATCCATTACAGGCATTCGACGAGAGCTTAGTTCATGGTAAATCGGAAGTCGGTAGGTGTGGTATGAACTGAAAATTTGTTATTACAATTACTGGTGTTTACGTAGACGAGTAAAAGAGTACGGAAAAAATCATATCATTCTTTAAAGGAGAGTCCCAAACTAGAATACCCAATGCGTGGTATTTTATCTGCGCAAAGAGCAGAAACAAAGCCACCGCAGGGTCTTAACTGATCTAAATGTCGTGAGCGTCTTCAGCGTAACACTATTCGCAAAGCAGACAATCGTGATAAAACCGTCACTGGTTTTCGAGCATTCACTTGCAGGGAACTGTCAAAAATCAGGAGCCGGTCGACAGCGTTTCCACTGTGGGTTTACGATCACAGTCGCTGGCATTTAACCAAGCAGTGAAAACGGTACGGGATAATCGAATCCAAAAACAAGTGTGTGCCCCTTTAAACCGGCGTTTCGGACACGAACTCCCAGCGTAGCGCGTAGCACCTTCCGTCCATCAGAGACCAGAAACACAGCGCCACCGCCGACCGGCATTGACAGGCAACTCGTTGGTGACTTGGTTGTCACACTACGAGTATTCGCAACAGCCAGTCGCCGAATTGTATCCAGCTCGCATTCACGCGCAATCACGTGCACTGTACGCTCAAAATCAGGGACCGGTGGATGTCGTTCGAGATCGTTTTAACTGAAGTTTTATGAAGTGTCCTGATTTTTATCAGGAAGGGGAGAATAGTACGGGCAAATCATATCTTAAACAAATATGGCTACCATGAGCAGTGAAAACGGTACGGAAAAGTGGAATCCAAACACAAGTCTGTGCACCTTTAAACCGGCGACGCGGACGAGAACTTCCAACGCGTGGCACCTTCTGCCCATCAGAGAGCAGAAACACAACGCCGACGACATGCCTGCATTGAGAGACATCTCGTGAGTGACTTGGTTGTTGAAAACGGTACGGGAAAGTGGAATCCAAACACACGTGTGTGCCCCTTTAAACCGGCGTCGCGGACAAGAACTTCCAGCGCGTGGCACCTTCTGTCCATCAGAGAGCAGAAACACCACGCCGCCGCCGCTGTGCCTTCATTGAGGGCCATCTCGTGGGCGGCTCGGTTGTCGCAGCCCTCGCAACAGCGCGCGGCCGCCGGGGGCTCGCCGGGGGCCCCGCCGGGCCGGCCGCCTGCCCGCGCCGCCGGCGCGCGTCATTTGCCGCAGCGTTCCTTGGCGCGTCAGCTGGCCGTGCAACATGTTAATGATGTTGCTAATACGTTTTACATGGGGAGCGCGGTCGGGGGCGTGGCGTGCGCGGGGGCGGAACGCGCGGCGCGGAGCGGGGGGGGGGGCGGGGAGCGCGGAGTGGCGTGGAGTGCGCGGGGTGACGAGGGAGGAGGAGGGGCGCGGAGCTGTGGGAGTGCGCGGGGGAGCGTGTGGGTTGGTTGGTGGGCGGGGCGCACAGTAGGGGTCGGGTGGGTGGAGAAGGGCGGGCGGGGGAGGGGTAGAGCAGTGCGGTGCAGTGCTGTCAAATGATGAGGTGGCGTAGGTGGGGTAGTAAACAGATGTGAAGGGATAGTGAGGCGGGATCAGAAAGAACGGTGAAAGGTGGAAATTCACAGCAGAGATGTGGAGATACAATTTCGCGTAGTGAGGATAAGCCTCTGGAGGAAGAACACAGGGAGGAAAAGGAGGCGGGGATATTTATGGCGGAAAGAGCTTGGTAGGTTAGCGCAAGACCGGGAAGCACGTGGAGGCACACACTGGGCAGGGACGCGCTAGGCGGCATATCGCCTGTTAGGGAAGGGCGCAAGGGGAAAGGGCGTGAAGGGAAAGGGTGTGGAGGGAAAGGGCGTGAAGGGAAAGGGCGTGGAGGGAAAGGGCGGGGAAGGAAAGGGCGAGGCGGGAAAAGGTTTGGAGGGAAAGGGCGTAGAGGGAAAGGGTTTGGAGGGAAAGGGCGGGGAAGGAAAGGGCGAGGAGGGAAAGGGTTTGGAGGGAAAGGGTGGGGAAGGAAAGGGCGAGGAGGGAAAGGGTTTGGAGGGAAAGGGCGTGGAGGGTAAGGGCTAAGAGGGAAAGGGCGTGGAGGAAAAAGGCGTGGAAGGAAAGGACATGGAGAGAAAGGGCGCGGGGGGAGAGGGCTAGGAGACAAAGACAAAGAAGAGGTAGGGGACTGAAGGAAGTAAGGAGTGGACGAAAAGAAAGTGGAGGGAAAGGGTGTTAGATCAAAGAGTGTTATATTAAAGAACAAGGATATGTTGTGCGAGGAGAGAACGGACATGGAGGGAATAGTCGTGGAGGGGAAGGACATAAAGGGGAAGAGGTGGTGGGGAGGGCGTGGCGGGGAAGGGGCTGGAAGGGGGCGCGCGAGGTAAGCACGTGTCTGGATACAAATCGCAAGGAAGGAAAGAATGAAGCAAGGTGAGACGAACTTAGTGACGTCCGTAAGTGAATATGTCGGCGACACGGGTGAGCAGAAGGGGACGGGAAGCAGAGGCGTCGGCACGCGGCGTTAGGCCCTGTCCTCTGTGAGCTACACCTGGCGGCGGCAACAAGAGATTGCTCGTCTGCTTCAAATGATTAGTTGCAATACAGCGCGACAGAGCGTGGGGTGTCCTCGGTAGGCGACAGGAAGTTTCGACAGCAACAGCCACCGCGCCGCGTGGAAACCTAACCTCATTCATTTATGTAGGGATACTATGCAACATATTGTGATGTATATACTACAAAATATAATTAGCAACAGACATCAATTCAATGAAAGTAATATAAATTAATATAGATTAATAAAGAAATACATACATAAATTTATTTGCTATTTCCAGTGCATCCGCCACTTTCTTTTACAATTCACTACTCACAAATCTATTGTGATATTCAATCTCTTGTCCCACAATTTCCTTCCCATTCCACTTCTTCAATGAAACAATACGTTATCTCGCTATTCAGCATCTTTGAAATGGGAAACCGAAGACCAAAACAGCGAAACTATACGCGCGACACAGTGACAAGCGTCGACAACTAGCGACAAGTTTCAAACACGTTTCAATCTCGGACGCCGCGGTTTGCAGCGCGTTCGACGCTTCGCTGAGGACGTCGCTGACGCAGGACGCGCAGATGCGCTTCTGAGCGTTTGAAATTTGCCGCTTGAAGCTGTCGCGAGATGTCATCTCACGCAGGACAGAGCCTTACAGTCAAGAGAGTCGGAGCACTGGTACATCTGCTGTATGAAGGCGCTCGCGTGCGAGGGTGGAGGGCACTCAATTTCAGAAATTATTCTTGTTCCGCTTCCATTAGGGCTAAGAACGCTGCTAATAGCGATTCATACTGCACTCAGTTGCCCACTTGCCAGATAAGATAAATTTATTTGAACTGCAAATGGGCATAACCCGGTGGCAGCTAATTACATACATAAGATAATATAGCTGCAAATTATATAATAATAATAAAATTAATAATAATAATAATAATAATAATAATAATGGAACAATAATAATTATAGAAACAAAATAAACTTAGGAAAATAGTCATCTTGTTGTAGACGGTTCGATAATTAGCAGCGTTTGTACAATATATAGCTTCAACCTATTTGCACTGTCCTCGACAAACTTTCACTCATTTTCTTTGTTTTGATTCCATGTTTTCGTCTATTTCAGTATCTTTCGTTGTCCAACTTGCATGTACACTCATCAGCGTTCGGTGCATACAATTGCCTTCTCAAATTCTTTTATTCGCTACCACTAACTAAAATGGCTATGATGTCCTATTCGACACCTACATCACTCTCACGCATGATTTGTGTTGAGGTAATATAACCATATTTCCACGCAACACTGTAGTCCTTTGGTACTAGTTCCGAAACAGTTGCTATAACCTTAATTTTTAACTGCAGAGAATCAGATCTAAATAAGGCTGTCTACACCGGATTCTTGTAAAATGACGCAGTGCAAACTATTCCTGCCGATTTCAGTTACAATGACATGAATAAGTGTATGGATAAAACTATAACAAACCGGTTCTAACTCAATTCTCACAAATAGACGAGGTCAGTGTCAAATATTGATCATTCTGTAAAAAATACGAACTTGTTCTAAGGGTTTCTGACGTTCTTTCTGGTATCCTAGTTTCTCAATTATTGTTTTCATTCTTCATTAACACTATCTTCAATACGATAATTGTTCTACCATTATACCATTATTTGAACATAATTAGAATTTGTTTTTTCATAGTTGAAGCAAATAAAAGTGAAAAACAATACCATCGATTAGATGGCCGAGATCACTAAGGCCGTAATACCATAGCTGTCTTAGACTAGAAGATCGCAGGTTTGAGTCCCGCCCCGAGCTGTGCTTGTATGCGGATATTCTAACCACTCATTAACATCATCATTTCATCTCTCATACCCTCAGGGATGATAACCCTGTGGAGATAAATATCGGATCCAGCTAATTACTGATCCCGTGATTAAAAATTACATGCACCTGTCATCAAGATAATGTTTCTAAGCACCGGTAAATGCAGGGTGCGTTAACGCGTAGTCCAAGTCGGCCTATTCGCGAGGAAAGAAAAAAAAACGCCGTTTATTTTCGATGCGTATGTTTCACCGGTTGTTTTCATGCAATCCCAGTTCGTCCCGAAAAGTCAAGCATCAACTACTCGCCTTTCAATTCCGTCAAAGAATGTCGAGAATACCACTTTGAGGCATCGCGCCAATATTACAGAGCTATCAAAATCGGGTGTTAACTTACGCGTTCTCCACAAAGTTACTATCCACTCAACTCCATTGCTACATTCCGCCGTAGTTATCGCTTCTAACCCTGCCGTTCCAGCTCAATTTCGGCCACATCTCTCGCCCACACTCTATCCCCCCCCTTCCACCTCTTCACCCGTTGGCGCCAAACTTCAGCATTCGCTCTCCTTCTGCCTTCACCTCCACTTCGGCGACATTAGGCAACTTCTCACTTTCTCCTCATTTCCCGCCACCGCCGGACCCTGCACTTTCGCACTCCGCTATCGCATTTGCTGTCTCATCCACCGCCGCCGCCAGGCCACCGCTGCCCAATTACCTCGCAAACGCCACCCGGTGGGCCCTTGTTCACGTTTCCGGCGCTAATTCTGTTTATTAATTGGACATAAAACCTAGATTACCTAGAAACTGCTGAAGTGCTTAACAGGTTGTTCATTATTTTTTTGCGTCCGACACAACGTTAAAAAGGAATACAATATACGGGGACCCTTAACACAAAAGCATCTCTCTGCGTACTTTAAGCCGGACGCAATTCCGTGCAGCACACACGAAATTACATGCCTTTTTGTGACAACCTGCTTGACACCGCAGATTTTTTTTCAGTTTATCGCGTGAAATTTACCAAATGTCTCATTTCTACCGCGTGCGTGGAAAAAAAATCGCAGCTGCAGAATTTTTCTCAAATATTCCGATAAAACAATTTGATTCTCCGGTTCTCCCTCGGATTCGTATCGCTACATACATCGAGAGCGCCTCCGCGGTTACAACGTCATTTACGGAACGCAGCAATTTATGCCGTAAAAAGGGGATGCCCCTATTGGGTGTATTAAGCGAGTAATGTGTCGAGACGAGGTGATCGAGGCGGATATATTGTTATAGCGGGAGTAATCGACTGGCCGAAGCGACGGCGGTTCACTGGGCAGACCATCGGCGCCGTCATCTGCGAGTAACGACGCGACAAGAGGCCAAGGCTAGCATGAGCCTTGGACACTCCCTTCAAAGCAGCCTTTTACGTAATGAGTGTTCGCCACAATTGAATCGCTTATTTCAGAAAGCCGTCAAACGCTAAATTCTTCATTTCGAGAAAACAGAGAAAAAGTCTCCAAATTTTTCTGATTTCAAAAGATTTTTATTTATTAAAGCAGCTGATAAATTATTACTCTTCATATAAATATGCACTAAACGATGTGTCTATCCTTTTGGAACCATAACCCGTCGCTAATGTGTGTTTTAGATTTTGGCGTTTGACGGATTTCTGAAATAAACGATTCAATTGGTTTATTTTAACATGGATTGAAATATTTCTAATTCAGCGGGTACATAAAGTAACCTGCGTCGAATAATTATCTCGTACACGTAAATTTGGTTTACAAGTGTTTAAATATATGAGCACAAATATTCATAATTAAATATGTTTTCTGAATTCATATTTAAAATATTTTTTATACTTGTTTTGTTAGAAGATTACACTAAGTTATTAAGGGCATTCTCTAAACCATTTGAAGATGTGTTGTAAAGAAAGGGACATGAAAATATAGTTCAGAGAATGTCCATTAAAGGTGATCAGTAAATGTTGTAACATGAGACAAGAGACATCACTTCTCAGATGTTTAAAGTTTGCCGAATATAATCAATAAACGGGATTTATGCAAATAACCTTTCAAAATGAGCAACATAATTCTAATGTGCATTACTGCCTTAAAAGTGAAATAAATTGTAAGATATTTATTCAGTTCGTAGTTGATGTATGACAGAATAAATACAGTTCATTACATTCTGAATTCTTCTAACACTTATCTCTCAAGAAGTGAATTTCTCTAACAAGTTTCAAGATTAATAATTTTTAATGATTCCGTTTACTTTGAAAACTATTGTTGAAATATTGCGAATGACATCCGATTTTAAAATTTGTACGATGCTGCCAATATCGTCAAAAATTCAGGCGTATCAAAGGAGAGGGATCATAGAGTCACTATGACTGGAGTGTAACAAATTTTATATTCCGTTAAAAGAGTCCCTTGTAAAATGAAGTTTTCAAACAAAAGATCTTGTTCCGAGAGCCAAGACTCTGCGACGCTCGACTTTCCTCTTTATATTTTTGCCGCTACGGCGTCAGCGCGTCGAAGGAAGTCTTTTAAACATCTCAGGTGACACTGAACTGCTTGCTCCAACTCACTTTCCCCTGCAGCACAAAGAAAAGAGTAACCTTCACTTAGTCGAGCCAGAATACCTGTATTCGCAAGGCAAAATTCGGTTATAAATATTAAAAAAATAAAATAAAATACTTAATGCAACTTACATTTTCTAATTTATTTACAAACAAATGAATTACACTTTCCGAATTATAAAGAAGAAAATATCCCCACTATACACCAAAACATTTATTCAATGGAAACAATGTATGAACTATTATCATTTACTTTCACCACAGTTGGTACCATTTTTACTCAGTTGGTGTTTTTCTATCAGAATGTCTTTAAAATAGATATGACAATTAATATTTTCTACACTATAAGCATTTTAAGGTGCCTCACAAGTTCGAAAAACTGATCTTAATATCGCGAAAGATTGCCAAATGCACTGATACTTGCAGAGTGGTTGGTGTGGAAGTGTGCCGAGAGGGCGGTACAACTGTAGGGAATAGAAATTCTTCAACTCTTAAAATCTACCATTAAATTATTAAAATACTTTCGAATTCGACCACTTATCACGCTTCGTTTTAAACTACTCTCCCACCCAAGCTGTAGTGTTTCTCGATTTACGATTGAATTATCCCGGGTAAAAAAAGCAATGTAACGAGCGATTTCCTCAGAGAAGCATTTTACAACAAAACAAGCACATATTCACAAACAGCCCGCGGAAATATCGCTCTGCCGCACCAAAATAAAGAAGCCTGCAAACGTTAGTTTCAATTCCCGGAAATTCATTTCGTTTACGGAATAAATCAAAATCCCTCCCCCCCCCGGCTCAGCGTCGGAATGCGAACAGGTGACGCCGACGCCGAACGCTTCGACTGTCTTTTTGCGCATGCGCGAGCGTCCGGTTATTTATGGACTCGCGGCGCAATAATTCTCACGGCAGGGCAGCTTATCGGAGCGTCTCGCACGACCCCCGGCCCCGGGCCCCGGGCCCCGGGCCGTATGCCGCACCGCATCAGCGCCCGCCCGCCCGCCCGTTGCGCTCTCTGCCTTGGCCGCGACCCGCAACTGCTGCCCCGGGGCGGGGCGCCGGCGAGGCACGCCCGATGGAGCAGCGGCAGAGAGAAAGAGAGACAGACAGAGAGAGAGAGAGAGGGGGGGATGGAGTAGGAGAAGAACGGTAAGGAGGGAGATTGTAGGGATGGTGATCGCAAAGGAAGTTGAGGAGATGAAGGTTGTGGTGGTGAAGATTGTGATGGTGAAAATTGTGGTGGTGAACGTTATGGTGGTAAATTTGGTGGTGGTGGTGACGGTTGTGGAGGAGAAAGTTCCGATGATGAAAATTGTGGTAGTGAACGTAATGGTGGTAAATTTTGTAGTGGTGGTGACGGTTGTGGAGATAACGATTTGTGGAGGTGAAGGTTGTGATGACGAAAATTGGAGAGGTGAATGTTATGGTGGTAAATTTTATGGTGGTGGTGACGGTTGTGGAGGTAAAGGTTGTGGAGGTAAAGGTTGTGGAGGTGAAAGTTGTGATGATGAAAATTGTGGTGGTGAACGTTAAAGTGGTAAATTTTTATGGTGGCGGTGACGGTTGTGGAGGTAACGTTTGTGGATGTGAAGGTTGTGGTGGTGATGGTTTGGTACTGAAGGTAGTGGTGGCGAAGGTTATGGTGTTAACGGGATGATGCAAGTGTTGATAGTACGGGTGATTATATATCTATTGAAGATAGAAGTGTTGGCACGTAAGAAGAGTCACGGAATTACGAGATAATATAGGAAGAGAAAAAAATAGTTATAATTCGAGCAATACGGCAAGAGTGTAGATTTTTTGTGTTCATAACGATGGTGTAAGTGGTGGTAGTACTGCTGCTGGTAATAATAGGATGAGGGTGCCGATTCTTCTAGTGAAAACAGTGATAGTGATGGAGAGGGAGACGGTGACCCACGAGGCGCCAATGAATTGAAAAGAATGCTGGAAAAGCAGAGGGATGAAGCTGATCTAAGAGGCATCAATGGATTTAATAAAACGCTGGTAAAGCAAAAGCTCTATCTAAAGCTGTGGGAATAAGGCACAGGAGAGAGAAGTTGGCGGCAGGCCATTACCGTCTCATTGACGAGGCTCCTTTTCGGCCGAAATTCCAAACGCGATGGCGCAAAGCGTGGAGCGGGGAGAGAGGGAATGCGGGTCAAAGCTGGTCAGTAGACATAAAATAGCGGTAGTGGCGGCAGTGGCGAACGGTAGTGGTGAACTTCTATTGCTGCCGACGTGGTAGGGGTGTTGCAGCAGAGGTGGGATTATGATGGTAAAGATGGGAAATTTTTGGAAGCGACTAAAACTTGTGAAAACAGTTGAATAATACGTTTAATTATAATAACAATTCATTGTAATTTGTATAGATTTATCAACATTTTTGAACTGAATAAAGTTGTTTCGAGTATTTCTAGATATTTTTCAACAAATTTAAATTTCGCTTAGAAAATTCACACAGCTCTTATCTATCGCGACTCCTAAGCAGGTGAATTGTTCACTATAAAGTATGCATTAATTCACGTCTGGACTCCCTAATAGAGAAAAGAGCTTTAGATCGACGAAGTGCCCGGAGAAATTCTTAGAAAGGACAAACCGGAGATGTAAGAGTTGGTGAATTGGATTGGGGGGGGGCGACGGCGGCGGCGCTAGACGCGAAAGGACAGCGCGAGGGTCGGATGGGATGAAATGGGCGAGTGGCGAGGGGAGTGAACCGGACCCAAATGGGCAGAAGAAACGGCGAGTCGGAGGTTCGCGGCAAACGGAAGGCGTGGGGGGAGGGGGAGGGGCTAGCGCCGGGTTTCGAGGCAGAAGTTTCGGTCCGGCTGCGCGTGCAGAGAAACTCAGCCGCCGCAGCTGGAAGAGGGCACGGGAATTCTCGGAGAGGACGGTCGCAACAAGAGGAAACGGAAAACTGCTTGCTGGGAGAGGATAATGCGGAGAAGCTGATAAGCATAGAATTCTTCACAAGGCCATAAATGTAATGGGCGTAAAATATACGAACATGTGACGAAAGAAGCAGGACTCAGAAGACACGGACACGAGACCCAGGAGAGAATAGAAATGAAATAAAATGCAACTCGAGAATAATTAAGGAAACCTAAATGGAAGCCACTAAAAATCATAGGAATCTAAGTTCTTAACTAAACTAACTTAGAAATTAGTTTCCAAGAGATGAAAAAGAAAGTGTCGAAAACAAAAAGAATACAAAAGCGTGTGTTAGGCCCGGTAAAAAAAAAAAAACTTGACCAGAAAGTCAGGGCTTGAGGAGAGGGAAACAATAGAAAAACAAGAGCCTGTACAGTATGTCATTACATAGCAGAAGAAAGGGAAAATGGGAAACAAGAGCAAACAGCCGTCGCGGCTGACGACGCACGCAGCAATGGACGGGGGCTGCGTTTGCCCGCAGCAGAAGAAGCGCAGGGGCCACGAGCGACCCCCGGCGCGCGCACCGCTCACGTCGTTACGAGAACCGCAAAGCCGATTACGTCCGCACCGCCACCGCCGGCGCTGCCACAGGAACTGCCACCGCCACCGTCACGCACATTGCCACCATCGCCGCCTCTGCCGTCGCCGCTGTCGAGACCACCGACACAGACACGGCGGGCACAACTACTGCCATCGTTACCTCCGTCGGTGCCGCCGTCAGTCACTCACGCTACCACCACCACCGTCACCGTCACCACCGCCGCAACCATCGCCTCCGCCGTCGCCGCCACCATCGCCGCCGCCCGGACAACCGTCACAGACACCGTGCACACAACCGTCACCACCTCTACCTCCGTCAGAGCCATCGTCACTGTCATCTACTACGACACCACCGCTGCCAAATCCCGCCGTCTCAGCCCCACCTCCTGCTGCAGCCTCCCCTCCGCCATACACGCAGCCACAATCACCACTTGAGACACGCTTACATACGCAGCCACAGCCACATCAACAACCACAACCACAACCTCAGCCACAATGACATCCGCTGCCACAACCACCGCAGTCTCCGCCACTGCCACAGCCACCTCCACGCATCCACCAATGCAGCCGCATCCACCAATACCAACACCACGTCCGTCGTATCTCACGCAGCAAATGAACCCCACCCACGAAACACGAGTCCGCCTAGACCTTGGCCATCTCCATCTCTAGCGCCACCCCGACAACCAACATCACCTTCACCTTCACCTTCTCTCGTCGCCCCCCTTCCGCCCCCAAAGAAACGCCTAACCCTTCTTGACCCCGTCGCCCGCGTTATCCTCCTCCGTCGGACACCCGCGTGGCCCACACCGCCTTGTTTACAGGTAATTTTCCGCCTGACCTCCTTACCCCGGTCGCGAGCCAGGGCCGCCGCCCGACTGCCCGCACACATAATAACCCCGGCAATGAGACATTAACCAGACAGCGAGCGCCGGCGCAGCGTGCGGGCTCTACCGCAAGCCTACGCTCACCCCCCCCCCGTCCACCCCCAGGCTGATAAATAAATAAGCGAGCCGGGCGCAAACAGAGCCGTGTTTGGGGTAGAATCGCAGCCCGTACACAGGTCAACGTGAGCGCACTAATAGCGGAAACGCTATTGCCGCGCCGTCGGCCGCGCCCGCAGCGCGGCGCCCGGCGCGTTCCCATAACGTGTCGGAAATTAAACATATTGCGCCCCCCCCGCTTAAAATAAAACAAGGAGGGAAACATATTTGATGCCAGCGCAAGCGTGAAGTGTATTTGATTTTAATACACACAGCGCCGTCTGTGTGTGCAGTCGCATGAGCAATGTAAACACGGTGTTAAAAACACGGGCCGCCGCCGTCCCCCCGGTGCGCGTCGGCGAGGCACGGACACCGACGCGACTCCGCCGGAGAATCGATAGGGTCCGGCGCGCTCGAGTCGGCGGACGCCGCGGTGGTGCCCGAGAGGGAGATGGCTGCCGAGAGGGGGATGACCGGAAAATGGCGCAGGATGAAGGTGAACGATTGATTTATTGATTGATTGATTGATTAGTGATTCCTGCGGCGGCGATGGTGTAATGGTTAGCGTACTGGACTGTTGTACCCACGTTGGCGGGTTCAAACCCGATCGAAGCCGTGGATTTTTAAGGGCGAAGAAATCCTTCGTACGCCTTCCTTCTGAGGGGAAGTAAAGCCGGCTGTCCCATGTTAGTAGATTTACTTGCATGTAAAAGATCCTCAAGCCTAAATGACGCCTCTGAGCTAAATTCAAATCGCCTGTTTCTCGCCCAAGAAATACCTCCTTTCTCTGCTAGTTGGTGAAAGGAGCGTAGCGAAATTTGCGTGGTCAGACGGAAGAGCGGGCCTGATGGCCCGAGTCTCGCCACGTAAAATAAGGCAAATTCAATTCAATTCAATTCAATTCTGGGCCTGTCAATTTCTAAAGTCATTAGTCCCGTAATTCTAGTGCATGCTTTCCTTGGGGGCGTGGCGGTGTTATTCCCCCGTTGGATGGAGAGATCCGGCAGGATAGCGGTTTTTTTTTTTCTGAACCAGATACCTCCCATCTGCGGGGCACGACCCAAGCCGAGACACGTTCTCACCTCCCGACCGGTCTCCCGGCATCTGTAGTAGTAGTGCATGAAATGTGTGTGTGTGAGTAAGGGGTGCCAGACTAGGAAGACGAATGAAAGATGGCACGCCGCCCGTGGCCCGTTTATTAGGGTACTGCTCCGGCATTCGCCCGGAGAAACTACGGAAAACTACCAAACAGAGCAGCCGGCCGCTAGAATTTTTCTCCATACAGCACCGTAATTCGACGCAGCTAATACGGAAAATCCTGCCGCAGCCGGGTGTCAAACCCTACGACCTGCCGTTAATACGCACTGCAGTGACATCAGCTGATGACCTGAGCCACCTACGTCTGTATGTGAACGATGTGAACACTGAAACACGATTGTGAACACTGGATGAGAATGGTGGAGTTTGTACACAAGTGCTCCACAGGACAGTTGGGCTGAATGCAGTCGACGGTTGCTGCGGTTATACCTGTTTAAACGATTTAAGAGGATTTAAGAGGAAATAAGCAGGAAGAACAAATGGGTGCGAGGAGAATGAATGTGCATTTGCAGGCCAGGTAGACGTGAAAATGGAATGGTCGTATTGTCAAACAAGTGGATATATAACAGTATATTCTCGCACTATCCTTAATTTTTTTCGAAAATTCAGAGAGTTAAACAAAAATCACCCCTAGCCTATTTCGTAAGCATCTACTGCTCTATATGTGAAAAATAATAAAGAAAAATTTCTAGCCGTTGTTATAAGAAAATATATTACTGAATTAATTTTCAGTAAAAATTACGCGAAGACTACTCGTTTAAAAAAATCTTACATAGCCTGATTTAAAAATCTAAATTTTAGAACAAATTTTACTTTAGAAAGTTCTCTATCATCAATATTGCAATTCTGCCATGTTAATGTTTTGCAATCGTCAAAACAGTTCTCCGGAAATGGAACCCTTACAATTTTCTAATGTCCTTTCTTATATGCAAGGAAAACTTTAAATAAAAAGTAGAGCACTTTTTGAAAAAACAAATGTTTAAAAATTGCCTTTTTTGACTCAAAAGTTCACGAAAACTACTAACATTTGCAATCAATTGTAACCGACGTTGTTTCAAAATTCATCTTTGAGCAACAGAATTCATTAAGAAAACGATCTCTATCTTCAATATTGTAATTGTAGGAAATCGCCGAAAAAAGTTTGAATTTATATAATTTTCGAAAATTCTGATCTTTCAACAAACATTATTTCTGCGTCAATTTCTGAGAGTCCTTTTTCGCTGGCAGAAAACAAAGCTTAATAAAAACAAGTACCACTAACACAGCACGTACGTCCTCGCTCGTATTTTGATGCAATGTTACGCCAAAAGTACTCAAAGATTCGAAAAATTGTACCTGACCTTATTTAAAAATCTATCTTTAAGGAACAGATTTCATTAATAATAAAAATCTCTATCTTTAGTATTTTAATTGTAGGAAGACTGTGAAAACTGTTTGAAATTTTTGCAATTTTCTAAACATGAGGGCTTTTAATAAACATGAGACTAACTACGCCATTCTCTTAAATGTCCTTCATACTACCCATCAACATAATTTCATCAAAATCGATTGAGCCATTGTTTGAAAATTTTGAAAACGCCCCAGAAGCTTCATGTAAAGTACCCCAAATTAAAATATCGGATTCAAATTAAGGGGGCGCATCATCAGTCAGATCGATTGGGCAAGATCGATTTTGGAGAAAATGGTCTGAACGGTTTAGCCACTAAACAGAAGCTGACGGAGGGACACGTTTTGTCGTCATTCAAATTTTCGGTATCAAGAACCCTGAAAACATGGATTCTGGGTACACCACGTGTTAAGAGTATTTTTTTTAATTTAACAAACTAGATTTGTCCCCTTTTTCATTTGTAGGGACCTGTAATAAGGGGTTTTCCACCGAATATTTGCCGTTTTTCACCCAGAATTGAATAACTTTCTTTGGACTCCGTAGCAAGAAGTGAAATTGGAGCAGTTTTTGAGAAAATTTTGAAAATGTTGTTTAAGCTTCATGTTAAGTACCCTGAAATAAAAAAAAATCGGTTTCGAACTTACAGAAAGTTCGCTGAGATCCATTCGAGAATATCAATTTTGGAGAAAATCGTCAGAGCGATTTATGCGCTAGCATTCACCACACATGGACAGACGGACGTTTTCCTGTCAATAGATTCTGGGATATTAACGACCCATAAAACGTGAGTTCTGACTTCACAACGTGTTATAGGAAGTAATTTACTGCAGATAGGTATAAGATACATCCACACCAGGGCTCGACAGTAAGAGTTTTACCGTCATAAAATCGCCAATTGCCGCTGCAGGATCACAATACCTTCTCTTTACTAGGAAGTAAGGCAAGAAAGAAAAAAATGGGAACTTATAGAAAGGACAAAAACTATTGAAACATAGTCTGAGACAAGGTCCGCATATATGGGGCTAAGCTACGGTAAGAAGGAATAGCAAAGGAGGACGATGAATTACAAGTAAAGAGGTAGAGATATCAAGCGATAGCGAATAGCAAATGGGTTTCAGAACATGAAGATGGAAGGGGTAAGTTGAATTGAACTGAATTGATGCCTTATTTTAACTGGCGAGACAGCCTGGCCATCAGGCCCGCTCTTCCATCTGACCACGAAAATTTTGCTACGTTCTTTTCACCCACTAGCGGAGAAAGGAGGTATTTCTTGGGCGACGAAACAAGCGATATGAATTCAGCTCAGAGGCGTCATTTAGGCTTGAGTATCTTTCACATGCAAGTAAATCTACTTACATGGGACTGCCGGCTTTACTTCCCCTCCGAAGGAAGGCCTACGAAAGATTTTATCGCCCTTCAAAATCCACGACTTCGATCGGGTTTGAACACGTCAATTTGGGTATAATAGTCCGATACGCTGACCGTAAAGACCATCGCCGCCGCTTAGAATTGTCTGATAAATTTAGTATTAAACAATTACATTAACTATGCCATTGGAAAAGTATTGTGATTGACGGTACGAGTTATTTATGACAAAGAGTGAAAGTGGCAGTCAGAGAAACGCTGCTTCCGGAAAGTGCTATCGGAGTTTTGGCGGGAACGAAGGCAGTCCGGGTGCGAGAGCGGGGCGGAGGCACGTAGAGGCGTGGTGGCCATGAACGAAGGGATTCTCCCTGCTGCCGCCACCTAATCCCCTTAGCCCGCACAGAGCACCCAATATAAATGTACAAATATTGGCCCATATATTGGGTACTTCCACCGGCGTTATACGCGCCTGTGTTTGGACAGCGTTCAAAGAAACCTTTGATCTCGCAACTGCGGCGCCGTGTCCGGTCCCACGTGGCGCCGGGAATGGACCGAGGAGGGCAAGGGGAGGACGTAGGGAGAGGAGGAAAGTTCGTGAGAATGAGGGGACGGGTGGGGAAGCAAAACAGGAGATATGAGGGTGATGGTGGCGGAGAGGATGTGAGGAAGAGCGGCGCTTTGGATGTAAGGTAGTACGGTGAAGAGAATGTGAGGGAAGGACGGCGGTGATGTGGGGTGAATGTGGGGGACGGTTTGCAGCGACGTAAAGGGTGATGAGAGGAATGAGAACGTGGGTGGTGACCAGTTCGAGTTCTGAGGTTGAAGATGACGTGAGGACGGGAGGCGAAAACGAGAGTGAAAATGAGGTTTGAGGTCGGGAGTGTGGTTGGGGGGGGGGGAGAGGAAAGATGAGGGTTTTGACAAAGGTGAGGATGTGATGGAGGATGGCAGTGAGCATGTGGGGCGGCGAGGATGTAGGGGCAGAACTACGATGATGTCAAATGTAATTGTCATGTGTGAGAACGGGGGTGATGGCAAGAGAGGACGAGGTGAGAGTGAGGACGGGAGACGAGGACGGGAGACGAGGACGGGAGACGATGACGGGAGACGATGACGGGAGACGATGACGGGAGACGATGACGGGAGACGATGACGGGAGACGATGACGGGAGACGAGGACGGGAGACGAGGACGGGAGACGAGGACGGGAGACGAGGACGGGAGACGAGGACGGGAGACGAGGACGGGAGACGAGGACGGGAGACGAGGACGGGAGACGAGGACGGGAGACGAGGACGGGAGACGAGGACGGGAGACGAGGACGGGAGACGAGGACGGGAGACGAGGACGGGAGACGAGGACGGGAGACGAGGACGGGAGACGAGGACGGGAGACGAGGACGGGAGACGAGGACGGGAGACGAGGACGGGAGACGAGGACGGGAGACGAGGACGGGAGACGAGGACGGGAGACGAGGACGGGAGACGAGGACGGGAGACGAGGACGGGAGACGAGGACGGGAGACGAGGACGGGAGACGAGGACGGGAGACGAGGACGGGAGACGAGGACGGGAGACGAGGACGGGAGACGAGGACGGGAGACGAGGACGGGAGACGAAGACGGGAGACGAAGACGGGAGACGAGGACGGGAGACGAGGACGGGAGATGAGGACGGGAGATGAGGACGGGAGATGAGGACGGGAGATGAGGACGGGAGACGAGGGCGGGAGATGAGGACGGAAGTTGAGGGCGGAGGAGTATGTGGTGCGGAGGTCTGGCGAGGACGCCCGGTCCGCGCAGAGCGCACGTGCGGTGTCAGCGGCGACTGCCACGAGGAGGCCGCGCGCGCGCGCGCGCGACAAGAGATGTCGTTGGGACGATGGTGCTTGTGACGAGTGGTGCGTGATACAAGGCGCGAACGTGATAATGAGCCTGTGTGACGATGCGTGCGTTTGACGGCGGCGCGTCGGCGAGCAACGGCGGGCGAGTGGCGACGACACGGGACGAGCAGCTTATTTAATGAGTGGCACGAGAGCGAAAAAGTGTTGAGCAGCGGTTATCGAAGGTAGGCGTGTGTGGGGCCGGCAGCTCAGAGGATGTGGGTGGTTTAATTTAACGATAACAACCGGCAATGCTTATCCAAACGCTCAATACCCGCGGCGCTTTAGTTCAACGTGGTGGGAAAACGAGTTCGAAAACAGTGAGTCAATTGTGTTTTGAATTAATGTGACGAAAAACTGTATTATGTGCCGAAATTGTATTTGTTTTTTTCGGAAACATGGAATTTTTTATGTCTGGCAGAGCAAAAGACAATGAAATAAAATGTGTCTACAAAAGGAGAACCAAAATATAATGAATTAGACATTTACGATTACTGTGAGTAAAGAAAAGGGAGACTGTAAGGCGAAACATATTTGGCAGCCCTTAATGAGGGTACAGCGCGAACAAATACGAGTAACGCTTATTCAAATCGAATTTCACATAAATATTTTTCTTCGCAGAAATTATTGCTCTATCCATGTATTCTAGTCGAAGATTGATATGTATTGTTCTCCTTCGAAATATAGTGTTGATATATGGGCGTGTGTGCGTTTTGTGTGTGTGTGTGTGTGTGTGTGTGAAAGAAGTTAATGATTTGGTTCATGTTTAGTGGCTTATTAGTTATTTCTGCGTTTGCACGGTGGCTATTTCTTGCAATAATTCAAATGTAACATATTTCATCTTTGGACCTCATTCTATGGCTACTTGTTCTCTATGGCTTATTTTTTAGTTTGTAGTTGTTTTCTATATTTATCTAAAACTCATCCCTTTTTCATTTCCAGAAATCTTATCATTTAATTTCTAATAGATTTTTGGTGCATTTCAATAAGTTATTGAAGGTACTAGAACCTGGTGATTCCATTTTTTGTTTATACTTTTGTTGCCGTTTGCTTTGGAAGTTATGCATTTCCTTTTCCAATTATGCCTGTTTTGATGAAATTCATACTAGAAATGGTCTTCGCTTGTTTTGATACAGTTCCTGAATCTAAATAATCACTTCCGGGTTTTGACTATTACTGAATATCCTGTTTATTGCTGAATGAGCAATAAACATGCATGTTTGTCAGTAGGTTGTTGGATAAGATCGCATAGATCTATGATAAAACAACTACGTGGATGTAATTGATGAAGTGCTACATCACTAGCAAACGCGACTGTTCCATTTTTTTGTGATTCCATTTATATACATATGATACAAGTCATATTTATTACTACGTTCTAGGATTTGGAGATTCCGTTTTTCTAATTTTCCGATTGCATGTTTACTGTGAAATACAATGTTATAAATGGTATTACCCATGGTGGCATCTTGTAATGTCAGTGTATAAGCTGGGTATAAGTCTTTCATAAATTAGTTTCTTACCTTTATTACACACTGGTATGAGCTGGAGTGGTCATAAAGTTTGAACTTGATGAGAGATGTGAAGGTTTGAACTTTGCATGACAGCATATGAATGTTTGGAGAGATGCGTTTTCAATGACTGCGCCCTTTTACATTCATGTTCTGTTTAATTTTTATTATTATAAACGAATTTGGAATTCAAGGTAACGATTCAGTGGCTTGGATTGATTGTGCATTTTTAAAATTTATATTCTTCCCGTTCGACTTTTGTCTTTCGGGGGTTTTGACGGGTTCAATGTTTTATACTGTGACGTACCTGATTGGCGGTACTTTTCACTGCAATAAAATTTGGAAAGGACGGGTGTCTTGTCTCGTGAATGGGTCTCTTAAGGATTCGGCAATACATTGGCAAATCAGAGTTAGAATTTCGTCTGAACACAAACACAATTTATTCTTAAAATCATACATTCTGTACATTATCATACATACAATTACTCCCCGTTTTGGTACAAAACTCAGTTTATAACTAGATTTCACCATACCTCGGGCCCCGTGAATACCTCGTTTGTTCACTGACGATTGCCAACGGCCGCGGCGGTCGGTGACCTTCGATGCAGCTCGGCGCTCCGGACGGTTGGTCAGGCGGGCTCCCGTGTCGTCGGCCCGCGGCGGCGGCGGCACGAATCCCTCTGCTTTGACGCTGATTGTCGTGCGTGTTGTTCCGCTGGATCATTGACGGCCTCTAGATTACGTTCGTCTTGCCCTTGCAGTATATCTCTTGTTATGTCGCAACACCATTCGTCACTGCCCTTCCGCTCTCCTAATTACCATTATGGAGCACGTGGCCGCCACTCGTGCCGGCATCAGCTCCGCGATTTACAGTTTTACTTCTGTTTTCACTGTTTCCGATATTACGAACACGATCTTTAGTTTATACAGTCCGACATCTGCCAATATTACGTTCACCTGTTTCCTGCCCGTAATTCTATCATCAGTTCATTCAATTCAATCCTCTTTGTCGCGAGCACCGATTTCGTGCCAACCTCTTTCACGCACAGTCTCACACTCCTCACTGCCAACGGCCAACTGCCCCCAACGGCCGATGTCTCGCCCGCTCTCGTCGGCCCACAGCGGCGGATTCGTTCTCTAGTCCCCGTCCGCCGGTCGCCGCTACTGCCGCTAATACCGCGCAGTTCAAAACTGGACGTAATTATACCAATACACTCTGTGTCTCTAATTGATTAGAGAAACGCTCCGCGTTTCAATACAATGATTTTACTTGGTCATCCTCAGGCAAATGTCTCGGAATAACCCTTCACTATATTTTTAAAATTTAATATTTGTATATCTTCACTAAGAGAAGTTTGCATTTGTGGTTTAGAGGAGGAGGGAGAGTGTTTGGGGGAAAAGGGGCCAAATAATTTTATGAATTAGGGTGGGCGAAAGAGATCTTTGGGGAATCTGGATCTAATGCGTGATGGATAATGTGCGTTTTGGCCGAGATTGAATATTGGAGTGTTGGGGCATGCTGGGAGGAGAGAGTAATGTTTTTCAGAGGTTTGTGAGATGAATTCTGAGAGGAGAGGTATTTAAAGCTCTCGGTGGATTTGTGAATTTGAAATGAACCAGGGGGCTTTCAAGGTTTGTCTTAAATATTTATTTTGGATTGTCTGTAAAACAGATAGATTGGTTGGTATAGTAATGTTGTACCATATTGGACATGCGTATGTCATTGTGGGTCTTATTATCATTTTATAGATGAGTAGCCAAGTTTCTATACTGAGGGTGGAATTTCTGTTGATAAACGGGTATAGCTTTAGAACTTTGGCATGTGTCTTAAGGGCTGTTGATTGAATGTGCGGTTTTCACGTTAGTCGTTTGTCCAGTAGGACACCTACGTATTTGGGTGGCGAAGAATGAGAAAGCCAGGGGACGTCGGTGTTGTTTATTCGCAGGGGTGTAGGGAAGGGAAGACGTCTGAGAGTGAATATTTTAGATTGTGATTTTAAGGGGTTAATTTTAATTCTCCCTTTTTTGGTCCAGTTCGTATAACTGTAAATGCAGGATTGTATGTAATCGTAGACTAAGTTTATATCTGTATGTGAAGTGAAAATAGCGGCGGCGTCCGCGTAGAAAGCTATATTTGCTTTGTGTGGAGTAGAATAGTCTGCTGTAAATATAGAGAAAAGTGTTGGTGAAAGAATCGACCCTTGTGGGACACCTGCAAGAATTGGGTAAAGCTGTGATATAACATTATTTATCCTCACTTGAAAATATGTCAGGGAGAAAGCTTCGAATTAGTTTCTGCAGATACTCAGGTATTCCCAGTTCAGGTTGATTGTACATAGGAAATATAATTTATTAAGACATTACATCTTTACTGAGCCAAAAAAACGAGAACCTTAATTGATGAGACCAATCATTTATATGGTTTAAATTCCACGATATTTTCACTTGAGATAGTTTCCTCTTTATATAACATCGATTACGTTTTTTTCTGATGTGTAGATGATACATTTTTCAGTATGATTAATTTATTGCATAAAGGAAAAGTGATTTACACTTGTGATTGAACCTAACAGGATTCTATGGACATCAAATAAACTTCTTTTGCTCAGACTTTTGTAAATCAGTCATTTGTAATTAGGAATTTTCCTTTAAAAACACCTCCATAAGAATAATTGAAGCACGATGCAACCAAACCATATCATACGATATTTTTGTGTCTACATTGATTAAATATAAATTGACAATTCTCTCTTGTAAGTAACAATTTCGCACATACAATAACGCTTAAAAGACTCTTTTTTTAATCGGCTCCAAATTTTTCGAAGAAAATTTCCATATAAAATGAGGTTTTATCCTTCTTTGTTATTCGTAAAGTAATATTTCGGTTCTACCATTAGAAAACGGTAAATTTAAAATTAAAAAACAATACATACTTTTGGCAGCCACGTACGGCAGCCGGCAAGAGGATAGAGCAAGACCGAAAAGGTAGGCCACACCAAAGACATTAGAAATCTAACCAGTACGAGAAAGTCCGTGCTATTCTGTTACATCACTAGTTTTGTTTTGTAGTTTAACTTAGTAGCAACGGTAGTTGATACCTTCTAGAGCTTTTATCATCATTTCTTTCCGGTTATTTGACACTTTATTTACCCACAGAATCAAATCAGAGTATATTACGTCAGTAAATATAGTCATATACTTCGTACAAGTCATGTACTCTATATATTTTTATGTCTGGAGGAGAATTCTAGCGGTTGGCTAGTCTGATACGTTGTTTTCCGTGGTTTCTCCGATCACCACCCGGCGAATGCCGGAGCAGTACTCTAAAAAAGCGGCCACGGACCGCGCGCAATCTTGTCCTATCCTCTCCCCTTACACACACACTTACACTAACTCGCACGCATGACGGGAGAGCGGTCGGGAGCTTAGAGCTTGTCGCGTCTGGGGCGGTGCCCCGCTGGTGGAATATATCTGGTTGGGAGAAAATTCCTCTAGCTTTCAGGTGCTGAGGAGGCCAAGCACTGGAAGAAAACGGCGGGACGCCCACGTCAGAAAATAAATAGTTAAAATAAACGTCGGATAGATTAGTATGTATTCGGATTCTGACGGCAGGTTTTTCCCCCTTCAGGGTTTTTTTCCTGAGCCGTACCTTATGGTCTCTTTTCCGCGGCTTTGATGCGACGGAGAGACCATTTGGGGTGAATACCAGAATTCGAAAGATTAGAACGCGAAAGGATGTTGGTATTGTAATGGCTTAAAGGCCTTCGGCCTAGCCACATAGGATCAAGTAAGCTAATTTATTTGTAATAATTACCTATTAAATAAATAAAATAAATAAATTCCTCTAGCTGCCTGTAGTTCGGCGCCGGATTTCGCCGAACAGCGAGGAAAAGATCACCGCCACATCCCGAGAAAGAAAAAACATGCACTACACTTACGGGGCTAATGACCCAGGTAGTTGATGTGCCCGGAATCGCTAAAACAATGAATCAATCTATATTTCGAATTTAAAAAACCGCGCTACGCGAAAGTATTTTGCCCGGTCGCCCCAATACACGTCAGATAGCAACTCCACTCGGAAACGGCAGGACGTATGTGGAAGTGCGCGACAGAAACCGAGCTGCGTTGGCCTCCGCGTGTCCACGTCGCGCACGCGGCCTCTCTTCACGTGCACGCACGCTCCCCTGTACTCGCGTGCGCGCGCCACTTTGATGTTAAACGAACCCCACCCGACCAAGAGAACACTTGACGCGACGCGCTCCTCCCACGTGTGTTGATGGCGATTGATTTTCGTGCTTTTCTGTGATCGCCGTCCTCGCTCACGTGTGTGCTCGCATGCGCATTTCAAGCTCGGATACAACAAATGTTGACATGGTCGATTTGTTGTTTATTTATTTGTTTGTTTTATTGTTGTTTTCTTCGTTGTAGATTTGACTTGAGTACACACAAGATGGATTCATTGTAATCTTTCAGAAAGAGAAAAAGCGGAAAAGTCAATTAGAAGTGAATAAATTCACGAACATTTTATTGAAAAGTTTGTGAGAATAAGACAAGCTACGCATTTGTTTCTTTAGACTGAAAACGTTTTGTTTGTGAATTAAATTATGAAACTCAATAAATTTCGTTTCCTAATAAGTACAGACTGTAATAAATATTTTAATAGAGTTTTATCTATCTATATATATAACTATCTATCTATCTATATACTTAATGACTATGTACGGATGTAATTTTGTATCATTATTTTCCACTGTTCACAATATTCATTACGTTTACTGGACATTATTCTACATTATTATCACATTCAATTTTGCACCCTTTAAAAATAATTCAAAATATGTATGATTTGTGTACGGGATCGGGTCTACTTTGGTTTCACTGTGGTGTTTAAAAAAATTAACTTTCGTTAATTGTCATGGGGAGACTGAGCAATCAATGTAAGTGCACAATGATTCAATAAAGGAAAAAAACAAGTTCATAAAGATCAACTTAATTTGATACGAAAGTTGTGAATGAAATAGAGAAATAAACAAATTAATAGTTACGTAAAATCAATAATAATAATAATAATAATAATAATAATAATAATAATAATAATAATAATAACAGAAAAAAGTTAAAAACAACATCACGTAAATGTTAGTGAATCAATTTATCAGATAATCTTCCACACAAGTGCTTTGGGGAAATGTTAAAATTAATGTATTTAAACTGTAATAATTTTACAAACGTTTGCAAAACTATCTTATAAACTGATTCACTAACATTTATGCGATATTACGATACACACTAAAGTGCCTATAAAATGCATTCTCATCCAACCTACGACCACCCGCTGAATAAATACATTCACTAGCCCGAACGTCCAACGTAAGGGGTACCAAGAAAGAGAAATTGAATTGAATTAATGCCTTATTTTACGTGGCGAGACTCGGGCCATCAGGCCCGCTCTTCCGTCTGACCACGCAAATTTCGCTAAGCTCCTTTCACCAACTAGCAGAGAAAGGAGGTATTTCTTGGGCGAGAAACAGGCGATTTGAATTTAGCTCAGAGGCGTCATTTAGGCTTGAGGATCTTTTACATGCAAGTAAATCTATTAACATGGGACAGCCAGCTTTACTTCCCCTCCGAAGGAAGGCGTACGAAGGATTTTTTCGCCCTGAAAAATCCACGGCTTCGATCGGGTTTGAACCCGCCAACTTGGGTACAACAGTCCGAAACGCTAACCGTTACACCATCGCCGCCGCCAGAAAGACGGGGAGACGACGGCTGCCCCTGCGGAACTCCAGTGCGATGATCACATCACAAACAGTCGGCCGCGACGCGACTCGACGCGACGTAACCGCAAGCGAGGCGCCTCGCCCACCGCGGGCCTTCGCCCACTCACCTTCAACACCTCGGCGCTTTATCCATCGACCCGGCGCCGCCGCACGCAACTCGCCCCGCCGCGCCGCGCCCCGCCGCGCCGCGCCCCGCCGCGCCGCGCCCCGCCGCGCCGCGCCGGCGCGCCCCCCGCTCAACAGGTAAATGAACTCCTCGGGCCGCGTTGTTGCGCGGCGAAGCGTGGGACGCTGGACCCTCCTACCGCACCCCTCCCCTCTCCGCGCCCCCTCCCCTCCACGCTCCCGGGGGCCTCGCGCTTCCCGATATAATAGCGGCGCCCCTCCCTCCCCTCGCTCCCACCGGACCCGGCGGGAGGGAGGGTGGGTGGGCGGAGCAGCGAGCGGGAAGGGCCTAAGGACGCGTTGGGGAAGGAGGGGGTTGCCAGTGTAAGGCTGCGCGGGGAGGAATAGGAGGGGTGAAGTGGAGGGGTAGTCGTGGAGTTGAGAAGCGGAAACGGTTGGCGGGGAGGAGAAAGGTGGGTGGACGGGTCGACAGGTCGACAGGTGAGGCAGGCAGGGGCGGAGAGAGCGAAGGGTGGAATGAGGCCAAGGAGGAGAAAATAGCGGGGAGGCCGGGAAGGTGGGGACGTCGGGAAGTGTAAAGAAGGTCGGGAAAGATGGGGGAATCGAAAATGCAGGGGAAGGCGAAAATGGCAGATGAATTGGGGAAAGGTGGGAAAGTCACGAAGAGTGGGGAGGTTGGAAAGGTCGGCGAGGGCGGGGAGGTTGTAGAGGGTGGGGAGATGTGAAGAAAAAAGCTCAGAGAGGGCGGAGAGGTCGTAGATGGCGGGGAGAGTGTGAAGGGCAGGGATTGCGGGGAGGGTGGGGAGAGCTGGGAGATCGGGAAGGGGTGAGTGGGCGGAGATATTGGGGAGGGTGGGAAAGGCGGTGAGGTCGGGATGTAAGAGAAGCGTGGGGAAGTCGCGAAGTGCGGAGAAGTTGGGAAGGTCGGGAAGGTCGAGGAGGTGGCGAGCAGGAAGAGAGGGGAGGTTGGGGAAGGATGGGTGAGCGGTGTGGGTGTGTGGGGAGGGTGGGCAATGTGGAGATGGTGGGAGGTGGGAGAGCAGGCGAGCAGGCAGCGGCGCTGACAAGCGAGCGGGAGTGACGGAGCGGGACGAGCGAACGGGGCAGGGCGAGGGAAGCAGAGCGGGCTTGGCCGGGTGGCGAGCGAGAGGGCGGGGGGGGGGGCAGCACGAACGCCCCAAGTGAGCCGCCGCCGGGAGGCAAGTGTTGGCACGAGCGCCCCCCGACCCCGATTCTCGTGGCGCGAGGCCGTAATTTGAGGTTAGGTGAACTCCTGGGAGAAGGGCCGGGGAGACTTCAGCCCAACAACAGTTTGGCTCAGACCTTAATGGAAAAGGTGGGTGAGGAGACGAATAGACTTCATATTATCCGTACTATTGTTGTTATTACTATGATTATTGGTACATTATGACCTCTCACATAAAGGAAATACGTTCTGAAGTACGTAAAGTAATGACAAGTTGGTAGGAGAACGTTGAACGTTGAATATGAACACGTTAATATGGAGAGTTTTCTGTAAGCAGGGATAAGCTGGTATGTCTGCGTGAATAATTTCACAAATAATTTATTAGAGGTGTACTGCAGCAGCCTTATAGTGTTGAGAAGGTTGACGACGGGAAGGTTGTGGTACGAGCAATTACCATACTAACGAGTAAAGTAAAATCCTAAAATCCGTAAAACACGGAGAAGGACTGTTACCGATAGACAAAAATGACTGTTTTGCTTCTTAGTTGAAATTATACGTTTCAATGATTTGAACATTAGAGTTTCTAATTATTTAAAGAGAGTCATTAAGAAACGGAGGTTCAGCCTCCCTGGTTTTGTTCAGAATCAATAATTACTATTATTATTATTATTATTATTATTATTATTATTATTATTATTATTATTATTATTATTATTAATGTTTTGTCCATTGTGATTTATAGTCTGCTTAAGTTTTTGCATGTTTCATGTTCCTCTCTTATATCAAAACTCTACCCAGTATTGTCCGTCCTTTCAATGTTCTTCTTTCAATTTAATGGTTTTCTTTTAACATAACTCTCATTTTCAAAAGTGCCTTTCTACAGGTAACACTTTTAGAATATCTTGTTCCTCGATGTCAGCTTATCATTACATTGGCGCTTCTCATTTAAGGTTAGTTGGCTTGCTCTTTCTTTAGAAAGGAAGTAGAACGTCAAAGGTTTTATAACTAAGACTTCATTATTTACAGTGAATTTTTATTTCGAAGCTGTGCACCCATTAGTGGTTTTCCTTCCCTAGCGACCATTTCGGAAATCTGCACCGACTCCACACACAGTTCAGTCTAGATTTGGCAAAAATTATCCTTTGTTGCACAGGTCGACACAACTTTTTTTTCTCAAAAACCGCTCTAAATTTTTTTCTTTAAACTTTTTCAAGGACAGGAGATGGGATGCAGCAAAGAGCAGCGCGGGTCTCATTTTCGTTAAACTCTCTGAATTTCGAAAATCGCAAATTTTGAAATCATGCGAGAAAGTATGTGCTGTTATAGTTTCCCCTCGTTTCCTTTCATATGAATGATCACTGTTTGGATGTGGGGCGGGTGTCTGATTCACGAAAGTGGGGGAGTCCTCGCACGGGTAATTCCCATATAACAGGGGCGCGAAATCGGCTCCCTTAAGGGCCCGGAGCCTACAACTCCCAAAGCGTCGTGCCCCGAAACCAATTGACACGGAACAGCCCCGTCACACACACCTCCCCAGCCGGTTGAGCTGCCGCCTCTTCGAATTTCCCCCCGGAGGCTGCGTGTTACGTAATAATCCCTTAGCTTCGTGATGGTAATAACAAAATTCAATATATTAAGAGATCGATTTAATGTTCTTGACAATTGGATGATTCTTAAATTCTGTTATTTAATTTATATGTAGTTCTTGAGCTTTTGCGAGGTTATAATTTCCGAGCAATTTTCTATTCTATATAACTATGGTTTAGTATTCTGAGCTAATATAAATATAATTCCGGTTATTAAATAAAATTATAAGAATGGAAATATAGAAGGATATCCTTCAATTAGTTATGAAATCAAGATCTCAAATAATAATAATAATAATAATAATAATAATAATAATAATAATAATAATAATAATAATAATAATAATAATAATAGTAGTAGTAGTAGTAGTAGTAAATTCTAAGCAAGTTTTACTGTTTTGGCTACCACTTCTAAGATTTGCCTTGCAGTTCGAGTTTGCTTTTCGGCTGCTTGATAATCCCGTTTATCTTTTGTTCTTTATTCTGTGGGGAGAGGATCTCATTTGTCTGCAGCCGCTCACCCCCGCCCCCGAAGCCGATAGACAAATACTTTACTAATTTTCTGTTGTAACGTACGTCTTTCAATACATCGATTGTTAAGAACAAGCAAAAAACATTATATTCTGCATAAATGCATATTCTTTACAAAAATATGAAGATTTCTAGACACTGTACTTCCATTCCACCCCAAAAAAGTTCTGTTTACGCCTGCTTGTGGTCAATGCATTAATGTAGTGAGAATCAATGTAAAGCGATTAGGTGGTTTCTCATAGAGTAATTTGCAATTCCCCCCCCCCCCCCGCGTCATGCCTGCTTCCCACCGCTCTATGAAACTCATTTGTTCTCACAGAACGTGTGTCCCTTTGGAAAAAGAAAAACTGGCTAAGGGTCCGAGACGCATCGTTTCCTAGTTGTTGAGGATACTACGATTTGTTGCAGTAATCGCTTAGCCCTACGTCAAAATCAGCAAACTTTAATGCTCTCATATTCAACTTTTGATACAGGACGGAAGAGTAATTCCGTATCCAGCAGTAGCACAGTTGCTGGGTTTTGTATGGATGTTTTTTTATAAATTGTCGAAACCCGTCACCCATGTGTATTGTGTATTTACAAGGAATTTATTTATTAAATAATTATATTTTGTGCTCATTTATGCCACTAGATGAATATTTTCGCGTCAAATTAACTCCATTTCAAGTTGAATGATGTTGTTGGATGAACACCACCGTCGGCAGCATCGTTGAGTGGAAGAGCCAATAAGCAGATCAGAGCAAAAGATCCTGTTTACGATACTATAAAATATGACAATTTAAAGGAACAACGTAGAGGTTTCGCTGCCAGATATAAATCTTTGTTTGCCAGTAACTGAAATCCAATTGTGCGCAGCATTTTACGACCTTGAGAGGGTAGGTTACGCCATTCGCTGTGTCCACATACTGCTGTGGTGTTTACTGTCTCGACACCTCTTTCCTCCTCTTCCCTCACGTCGTCGTTCTAGACCACATCGCCCACAAAAAGGTTGAAAGTCGCCGGTCGTCGCCTCGCACAACTTGGCATATTCGGTCCCTTTTATTACAATTTTTATGTTCTCAAGCTCGACTATAACATGTTAATCCGCCGAGTTCCTTCACATTTGCCAGGCGTTATACTCCCATTGATGGTACTCTGCATCGTGTTTATCTCCCACAGTATTTGAGCACTGCTCAATCTAACGATCTTCCTTATTCTTATGGCCCGTTTCTAACCTAGCGTTTCCTCCAAGAACAGTCGCAGCACCTAACATCCTTTTACATAATAAAATAATTGGGAAAACAAATCAGGTCACACAAAGTACAACACTGCATATTAAGGGTATGCCAGAAAGACAGTTTTGCTATCAAGTAGATGTTTTAAAGCCTCATATCGCCGTACAAGACTTCGGAATAATAACTATCCCTGAAAATGATTCACTAATATCCATTATCATGCGTTTTTGGCTTCGCAGAAATAATAAATTACAAATAATACAAAACCCGTGGTGAAATATTATTTTGTTGTAAATTTGCTTAAAGGTAATTAAGCATAGTTCACTCCACATCTGTAGGATGCCTGCTTCATCTTCTGTGAACTGGTATTCCGAAAATATAAATTAAAATTTAATATACTCGTACTAACTATATGAATGGTGTACAAAAATTGCTTTTAATTAAGAAATATCTTAAGGGTTAATTAAGAAATATCTAAATGCCAGAGATTTATTCAGATGTGTATCGCAAAGGCCACAAAAATCGCCGATTTTCCGTCCGACGATTAAAATAATTGCACTTTATTACGTACGTAGTACGGTGAGAAAGTAAAATTAATAAATCACGCGTGTTATCACCATATTACATTAGATGTGCATAGAAGCTGGCCTGCCGGAATTGCAAGTTGCTAAAATAATTGCAACCAACTACCCTTTTAACTATTAAATTTACACATATTAGATTTATTTTTGAATTGAATGGAATTTGCCTTATTTTACGTGGCAAGACTCGGGCCATCAGGCCCGCTCTTCCGTCTGACCACGTAAATTTCGCTACGCTCCTTTCATCAACTAGCAGAGAAAGGAGGTATTTCTTGGGCGAGAAACAGGCGAGCTGAATTTAGCTCAGAGGCGTCATTTAGGCTTGAGGATCTTTTACATGCAAGTAAATCTACTAACATGGGACAGCCGGCTTTACTTCCCCTCCGAAGGAAGGCGTACGAAGGATTTTCTCGCCCTTATAAAACCACGGCTTCGATCGGATTTGAACCCGCGAACTTGGGTACAACAGTCCGGTACGCTAACCGTTACACCATCGCCGCCGCCATTTTTAACTTATTTTAACTTTTAACTATTTAAAAATATAATTCTGTTAGAATTAGTTTGAATTTAAACTTGTACACCAATATTATATATAATCAAACTTTCAATGTAAAAAAAATCACAAATAATGAGTTATTTTCAACCATACTTATGATTAACGGGCGGATTTTGATGACGTCATACATCGCTAAAAACGATAAATAAAATACTCTCAAAATATTTTTAAAATGCCCTAACATCAAAGAAAAAGACATACAAATCTTATCAAAAGCGGGTTCAGATGAACAAAGCCGTTGAATTATGTTACTGATATAATCATCTTACTTTCGTTCAAGTGAATTCATCTTACAAACTTTTGGTTTGGTCTGTTCTGAAAGAAACAACTGTCTTTAGTTATACGGAAATCGGCCGAACGGACAATGGCGCTGACAAGCGTCACAGAAACCATAGGTTACATACTCACAATGTCACAGCTGATATTACAATTACTGAGAGAAGAATGGAACTGACTACTCAAAAATTTTGTAGAGAAAATTTGTAGCATCTCGTAAATATTGTTTGAAGCAAGAACCATTACAATGGTATTTAAATCGATGAAATTAGCGAAAATTCTTTAAAAGGGACAGGAAAGATAAATTAATAATTATTTTCAAAAAATGACCAATTAGTTGAAAAAATGAGTCATTACGACTTAAAAGTTACAGGGAAAATAACTCATTAGTTAAAATCTATGAATCATGCAAAAATATTGTGTTACAAAAATGAGTCATGACATTTTGCCACGTCATAAGTTATTGTCTATATTAAAAGACATTGTTCTATAGAGAAAATGAAAAACGGCGTTTGGTTCAAATCCGTCCTTACATATGATCCTTTACCCTTTGAAGCGAGAACCTGGCTCCTGTGAGTCGCCCGTAAGCGCTTCTGGGTCGCTCCGCCCGCGGCGACGGCGCCAGGGCCCCGAGGCGCCCACGCACAATGCAGCGGCCGCGAGCGCTCGCCACTGTGTCCGGCGCCGAGAGGGGCGGAGCGCGCTTCCGGCGGCCCCGCCCGCGCCTCCGCCAGCGCTCCGGCCACCGCCGCCGCCCTCGCAGACAGCCCCACCGTCGCCCTCACTCGACGCAGACTCTGCCCGCCGACGGCGACTCCGCCCCCCGCTCTCCGCCCCCACGCTCTCCGCCCCACGCTCTCCGCCCCACGCTCTCCGCCCCACGCTCTCCGCCCCACGCTCTCCGCCCCACGCTCTCCGCCCCACGCTCTCCGCCCCACGCTCTCCGCCCCACGCTCTCCGCCCCACGCTCTCCGCCCCACGCTCTCCGCCCCACGCTCTCCGCCCCACGCTCTCCGCCCCACGCTCTCCGTCCCACGCCCTCCGCCCCACGCTCTCCGTCCCACGCCCTCCGCCCCACGCTCTCCGCCCCACGCTCTCCGCCCCACGCTCTCCGCCCCACGCTCTCCGCCCCACGCTCTCCGCCCCACGCTCTCCGCCCCACGCCCTCCGCCCCACGCTCTCCGCCCCACGCTCTCCGCCCCACGCTCTCCGTCCCACGCCCTCCGCCCCACGCTCTCCGTCCCACGCCCTCCGCCCCACGCTCTCCGCCCCACGCTCTCCGCCCCACGCTCTCCGCCCCACGCTCTCCGCCCCACGCTCTCCGCCCCACGCTCTCCGCCCACGCTCTCCGCCCCACGCTCTCCGCCCCACGCTCTCCGCCCCACGCTCTCCGTCCCACGCCCTCCGCCCCACGCTCTCCGTCCCACGCCCTCCGCCCCACGCTCTCCGCCCCACGCCCTCCGCCCCACGCTCTCCGCCCCACGCTCTCCGCCCCACGCTCTCCGCCCCACGCTCTCCGCCCCACGCTCTCCGCCCCACGCTCTCCGCCCCACGCCCTCCGCCCCACGCTCTCCGCCCCACGCTCTCCGCCCCACGCTCTCCGCCCCACGCTCTCCGCCCCACGCTCTCCGCCCCACGCTCTCCGCCCCACGCTCTCCGCCCCACGCTCTCCGCCCCACGCTCTCCGCCCCACGCTCTCCGCCCCACGCTCTCCGCCCCACGCCCTCCGCCCCACGCTCTCCGCCCCACGCTCTCCGCCCCACGCTCTCCGCCCCACGCTCTCCGCCCCACGCTCTCCGCCCCACGCTCTCCGCCCCACGCTCTCCGCCCCACGCTCTCCGCCCCACGCCCTCCGCCCCACGCTCTCCGCCCCACGCTCTCCGCCCCACGCTCTCCGTCCCACGCCCTCCGCCCCACGCTCTCCGTCCCACGCCCTCCGCCCCACGCTCTCCGCCCCACGCTCTCCGCCCCACGCTCTCCGCCCCACGCTCTCCGCCCCACGCTCTCCGCCCCACGCTCTCCGCCCCACGCTCTCCGCCCCACGCCCTCCGCCCCACGCTCTCCGCCCCACGCTCTCCGCCCCACGCTCTCCGCCCCACGCTCTCCGCCCCACGCTCTCCGCCCCACGCTCTCCGCCCCACGCTCTCCGCCCCACGCTCTCCGCCCCACGCTCTCCGCCCCACGCCCTCCGCCCCACGCTCTCCGTCCCACGCCCTCCGCCCCACGCTCTCCGCCCCACGCTCTCCGCCCCACGCTCTCCGCCCCACGCTCTCCGCCCCACGCTCTCCGCCCCACGCTCTCCGCCCACGCTCTCCGCCCCACGCTCTCCGCCCCACGCTCTCCGCCCCACGCTCTCCGCCCCACGCTCTCCGCCCCACGCTCTCCGCCCCACGCCCTCCGCCCCACGCTCTGCGCCCCACGCTCTCCGCCCCACGCTCTCCGCCCCACGCTCTCCGCCCCACGCTCTCCGCCCCACGCTCTCCGCCCCACGCTCTCCGCCCCACGCTCTCCGCCCCACGCTCTCCGCCCCACGCTCTCCGCCCCACGCTCTCCGCCCCACGCTCTCCGCCCCACGCTCTCCGCCGCCACCCACCCTATCCGCTGTCAGCCGCTGCGATCGCACACCCCCTCCTGCCTACTTCTTGCTGTTCCTAACGCTACCAATGCTGACCACGTCGGTTACATTCACAGACGCCTCCTCTCTGTTTCTAATGCACCTCCCATTGCAACCGCTTCAATGATTTCCCCCAGCCTCATTCTCCTACTCCTCTGGCTCTCCCCCGTCCCTCACCGCTTCCCCCGCCACCATCTCCCTACTTCTCACCGCCACCACAGCTCCGTCTCCCTCACCATCAAGCCGCTCACGCTCTCCCCGCTTCTGTTCCACCCGCCACTGCGTCCGCCATCCCTGCCGCTACCACCACACCTACTAATTTTCTCACCCCCTGACCCCACCGCCTTCGTGAGCCCCGCCCACATTCCCACTGTCTCCCAAACTATCACCATAGTCTTACACCGCTGCCACCGTCCCCACCGATTCCGTCTCCCTTTGCCCACACCGCCTTCGTATCCCCCATCCACATCCCCACTTTCTCCCACACCGCCATACACTTTCTCACCGCTGCCACCGTCCCCGCCGATTCCGTCTGCATTTGTTCACACCGACTTCGTCCCCCGTCCACATCCCCACCACACTCTCCCACCGCTGCCACCGTCCCCACCGATTCCGCCTCCCTTTGTCCACACCGCCTTCGTATCCCCCGCCCACAGTCTCCCACACCGCCACCGCACTTTCACACCGCTGCCACTGTCCCCACCGATTCTGTCTCCCTTTGTCAACACCGCCTTCGTATCCCGCCCACATCCCGACCCTCCCGCCCACATCCCGATCGTCTCCGACACCTCCACGGGCCCCGCCGCTCCCTCCAACGCCCTTTCCGCCGCCGCCGCCGCCGCCACCACCCTGCGCTGTCCGGTCAGCGGCGCCTTCCACTCGAGCGCCTCCGCTCGGAGCAAACGCGCGCGCGCGCGAGCGCCGGCGGGCGGGGCGAGGGGGCGAGGGGGCGAGGGGGCGGGGGCGCAAAGGGCGCGGCCGGAAAGGAAACGAAAGGGGGCGCAGCGTCGCCAGCGTGCGACACAGAGCGCCGCGCGGGGGGGGGGGGGGAGGGAGGGCTGAGATTGTCGGGGCGGCGCAGTGGCAGGATGGACTGTTCCGGGCGGACGTAGGTCGAGGGAAGCGACGAAGTCATTCGTTCGACGAACGAACACAGATTAATTGATTGATTGATTGATTGATTACTAGTGATCCCGGTGGTACCAACTGCAAAGGTCATTAACCCCATAAGGGTAGTGGGTACTTTTTGTTCGGGAGGTGGCGATAATCTGGCCCCGCAGAATGGTGAGATATGGCGCCGAACTGTTTCCTCAACCAGGTATCCCCCCCACCAGTACGGCACCGCCCCAGACAGGACATGCTCTAAGCTCCCGACCGGTCTCCCTGAGTGTGTGGTAGTGTAGTGCATATTAGTGTGTGAGTGTGTGTGTGTGTAAGGGGTGATAATAGGCCAGAAATAGGAAGGAAAGATCGCGCGCGGTTCGTAACGCGTTTGGTAGGATACTGCTTCGCTATTCACTTCGAATTTTTCGAGAAACCACGAAACCCTACCGATCAAAGCAGCCAGCCTCTATAATTCTTCTCTAGACAGCGACAGAACTCGATCTAACTACCTGGCTAACGACTAAAACCCCAGAACGAACAGAGCTTGAGCAATATTGAAGCTTTGTTTCCACAGACACTTAAAGGATTCTTCGGAGTTTGTTGTAGGTTAATGGTCCTTCGTGATCAGTTGTAAGAAGTTGGCCTTCGCGGACAGTTGTATAATAGTTGACCATTGTGTGTACACACTCTCTATTGCTTAGAAACACTTGTAATTCCAATTTAGCTAATCGAAAATGGCAAAATAGAAGTATATAATTCCCGTTTTGTTAGTAATAATTGTTTAGTAAACTTTTTCGATCAGTAGTAAGCTCTTCCTTTTACGAGCACAACGCATGTTTATTTTGCCTTCCGAAATATTGTATTCCATTAATTCCATATTCCATTAATGAAATGAATTCTTTAATGATTACACTTTTCATGTTCTTGTTTAATGTTTTTTGTTAGTAGAGAAAAAAAATTGAAGGGCACGGATAGCAAATGTATCCATCCTCTCTGTATAATCTATCTCTCTATAATAAATATCTCTCTATGAAAGTCATTGAAATAACTGAATAACTTAAATATTTCTATTGCAGTTCATTGATGCTTGGAATATTGGACATTACAGCTATTTTATTACTCTATAAATTACGTTATTACTAGACTAGTTATTACGTTACTTTTTTGTATTATTAATATTACTACAGCTACACAAATTCTGTTCTGATGAATTCTGACTTTAAAGTCCTGATTAATAGATATATTATTTAACAAAAGACCCACATGAATTTAAATATAACATTTTAGTAACGGTATCATTACATATTAAACACGTTATGTTTTTTGCAACGCTTTCGCCTGCCCAGGTTCGCGTGGGTGTTCACTGTACTAAGCGGGAGGAGTTAGTGTTAGTATAAATCGTGATTACTAAAAAACAAACAACAAAATATCCTTGAGTAAATAGTACGATGCTAAAATTACGCATAACACTGTTGCTCGCAACGCTGCTCTCCACTTTTTGTCAGACCAGCCACCAGCTACCGCATACTGTGTGAGGCGTGCGGAGTCACAGTCTGGTAGACTAAGGAGAGGTGGTTAAAGACAACGATTACAAACAACAAAAGCAAAATATTTTCTAAAATGAATAGTAATTTTTGCATCTCTAAAATCAAACGTTACGCACGTATACATCAATGGAACACAACAATCTTATTTGTTCGGTCACTGTGCCTCGCGAGCGGGAATGGAGTCGTGTAAAATATGATTATTGGATAAAAAGTTCACAAAAATATCTTGAAAATATACAAATAACATGTCATGCTAAAATCAGATGTTACATACAATACGGATCTCAAAACGCTTCACTCTTCTTTTTGCCTTTCGAACACGGTCGACTTGCGGGTGGGACCCCTCGATGTATCTTTCAAAGCAGGACCTCACCCCAGCGGAGCAAGCTCCGTGTTCCCGACTGGTATCTCCGCTTGTTGAGGTGCTAAATTGGCATTAGCCTGGTATGGACCGGAAAGACCACAAAAAACTATCCATCGGAGCAATCATCCACTAGTATTCTCTTCCTGACACAGATTGAATCAAAACCGGCTTTGTACCGAGAGTAAAAATATCATCACTGTCTGATCTCGATCTCTCACTCAACGACGCCGCAGAGTGGACGGTTTGCCGTTGAAGGTTAGTAATCATCCTCTTGAAAACAAATTGTAATTTCAGTAACGCTAAAATTAAAAATGAAGCACACTACGGATATTGGAGGGCCACATGCCCTTTGCCCGGCGAACCCACTGCTCGCGCCCACTGTGGCGCGCAGCCGGGCGGGAAGGGGACGGACGCGGGCGTGGGCGAGGGCTGCGCGGGCGAGAGATGATGCCACGGGAAGGCGACCAAGCGGCGCGGATTGGGACGCAGAAAATAGAGCGCGCGGTCCCTCTCGCCGCCGCCGCCGCGCCGCCAACACCCCCCCCCCCTGCCGTCACCCTGCTAGCGACAAGTGGCCTTCGAGAGGGGGGTGGCACGGAGGACGGTGTGCAAGGTGGGGCGGGGAGGGGCATGGCGGGGCGGGTTGGTGGTGGTACGGGGAGGACGAGGGACCGGGAAAGGGTGCGGGGCGGGGCTGGGAAGGGCGGGGCGGGAAGTGGCTGCCGAGGGGGCGGGGCGGGGCGGGGCGGGGCGGGCGAGAGCCAGCGGTCGACCGGCGACTGCGCATGAAGGCGGTAAAAAACGAGGCAACACAATCGACGGTAAACGCGAGACAGGAGAGCTCTTCAGTCAGCCATCGGCGCCACCGGGCAGCAGCGACGGAAAAAGTGAACGAATGTATTACTTGCTATCCAATTGCTATGATATAATAATAACAATAATAAAAACAGCAACAAAAATAAAAATAACAATGATATTGTAACGTCGCCGGGGGGCCAGACGGTCAGCACAGGTCGGAGGGGCGGAGGCGTCGTGCGAGGGGGCCAGACGGTCAGCACATGTCGAAGGGGCGGAGGGCCGCCGCCGCCAGAGGCCGGCCCTGGGGGGCAGTCTTTTGGCGGTGAGCGGATGCCCGCCGCAGGCGGGCCCCGCCTCGGGGAGCCGGGAGGGCGGGTCTCGGAAAACGGGTGTCAACTGTCGCAAAGGAAATTGATTGGTGCGTCCAGCGGCGAGGCATCTGGACCCCCAAATTGCTAACAGGCGACATTCCGGGATGAGAGAACGCCATCGACATGTGGTGGCTGTCACGTGACCCCTCGCGAGGCGGCTGGAAAGTAAACCGCCGGATTCATTCGAGTCTGAACCGGATCGGAGTGCGGCACGCACTTGTCACCCGCCAGGGGTTATCGCTAGCTTAGGCTGCGAGGTGTGGCGATTGCCACGGGAGACAGACTGGGAGCGGCGCCAAGCCGCTGGGGTCTGCGTCAGGTTGGGGACGGAATGCCCAGAGGTATGCTGTGTTGGGAATGCAGCGTGTTTCCAGGGAGTATGTATATACTGTAAATATTTTGTAATAAAACTGTATAAACAACTCCGTGTCTGTGAGTTACTCGCACCCGACGACGCCACAGACGAGGAAACATTAAATGGTGGCAGCGGTTACAACGAACTATCACGCGGTGGCAGCCATTGAAACATTAAATGGTGGCAGCGGTTACAACGAACTATCACGCGGTGGCAGCCATTGAAACATTAAATGGTGGCAGCGGTCATAACGAACTTCACGCGGTGGCAGCCATTCAACATTAAATGGTGGCAGCGGTCATAACGAACTTCACGCGGTGGCAGCCATTCAACATTAAATGGTGGCAGCGGTCATAACGAACTTCACGCGGTGGCAGCCATTCATACATTAAATGGTGGCAGCGGTCATAACGAACTTCACGCGGTGGCAGCCATTCAAACAGTAAATGGTAGCAGTGACATTGGACATCCACGCGATAGTGAGTGTAGTAATTCACGCAGAGCAGTGAGAATTAACACTGAATACGGCAGCAAGTGTCGAAATTGTTAATAGTGCGGTTACGTATGCAAGCAATGATAGGTGCCGCAGTAACAGAACTGAGCTGGAGCTTTTGGTGAACTAGTGACGCGCGAGGAAACATTAAATCGTGCGCCAGCATCGGGAGCATCAAGAACGAAGACTGGTCCAGGTCTGGAAGGAAGGAAGGAAGGACCGACGTCTACACGCGTCCACGACTCAACCAACTCACCAGAGCGCGAGCGGCACCGTGGGCTCCCTGTACGTAAGTGTGTCTTTTTGTACTCGCTAGTATTAATTCAGGCAGTATGGCGTATCTTGCGGGATTCAGGAAGGAGGTGTTGGTTCGAGTGGCCAAAGAGATGGGGGAAACGCTTTCTGGTGATGAAACGGTTGTTGCACTAAAACAAATAATTGTCGATAGCGCGCAATATGAGGAGGATGTTGTGCGGGAACTCGCTAATGCGACCAAGGAAATTCTCATTGAGGAACGCGAGCGCGAACGGGAGAAACAGGAGCGCGAACGCGAGAGACAGGAGCGCGAACGCGAGAGACAGGAGCGCGAACGCGAGAGAGAGGAGCGCGAACGCGATAGACAGCACGAGATAGAAAGGTTGCGTATGACGACGACCACCTCGACACGGGAATCGATAGGTAGTACCGGTACCGCAACGAAGGCAACCGTGCAAATTAAAAACGTCATGGATCGGTTTAAGGGCGAAAATGATGATATTACAATGTTCCTTAGTGTGTTCGAAGCACAGGTAGGGCAACTCGGTATATCAGAAACTGAATGGGTGACAAATCTCATGGCACTGTTGCCTAATCAAGTAAATTCATGGTTGATGCTGGATTCGGGAGCGGGTGGCGTTGACTACGAGGAAGCAAAAAGGCGGCTGTTAGAAATGTTTAAATTTAACGCCGAAAGATTTCGACAGTTATTCGCATCACACCAAAGACGGGCGGGAACCACGTGGAGCGTATATGCCCGGGAATTAAGTAACTATTGCAAGGAATGGGTCGCGGGGCTTAAGATTACGGAATTCCACGAGCTCCTAGATTTAATGGTTACGGATCAATTAAAGCGAAGAGTACCGGCAGAAATGCGCGACCATTTTATCGATGAGTGGGGAGATCTTGCCGCGTCACTCGAGCTAGCAAAGAAACTCGATAGCTATGAAAACAACCGGGCAGGCTGGAAACGTAGTTTCTCTAGATTTACGGGCAACGAGAAAACGCAGATAAGAAAGGTGGACCTGGCGACTGAAGGTGCTCCGCGAGTTACTAAACAGCCCGAATCGAAGGTGAATCACACAGCTGAATTTGAAAGGCCTAAGGCGGCCACTTGCTTTAAGTGTGGAGAAGCGGGGCACTTTCGTAGGCAATGTCCGGATCGGAAGAGCGTGGAAAAAATATATCACGTAGCCGAAACGCAAGGTCAAGCATTGTTAAAACCATTCACATGCGTCGGAAAGGTCAATAATTTTGCCGTGAAATTACTTCGAGATTCAGGTGCTACTTATGATATTGTAAGCGGCAAGCATGTGACGGATGACCAATTGACCGGGGAATACGTTTGGGTGATGCAACCACTAGATGCAGAACCAAAGAATCTGCCGGTGGCACGCGTCACGTTAGAAGGGCCCTTCGGCAGGTTCGTTACAAAGGCAGCCGTAGCGAATAGTAATTGCCAGCTTGATTACTATTTGTTAAGTAACCGTACGGCTACCTTGATGGATGAGGTTAAAAGGGGGTTTGTTGAACCACAACTAGCATGTGCTGTGCAGACCAGGTCACAAATTCACGGAAGGACGCGTACAACTTCGCCGGACCGACAAAGGCGTGAGCCGTCGCCCTCAGCGTCCACTAATGTCACGGGCGGAACGGAGGAATTGTTGGTGGGCGCAGATGAGGAAAGGGGCGCGTCCGAATTAGATGCGGGCATAATAAATCTTTTAAAAATCGACAAACAGTCATTAGCTATAGCGCAACAGGAAGACGAGGAGATAAAAAAGTTAACGGAGCTAGCCAGAGGAGTCGGCTCAGAAAAAAATGATTATTTCGAAAAAGGCGGATTGTTGTTCCGGGCCAGGCAGAGTAAACGCGGCGACTGCTACGAAATGATTGTAATGCCGGAGATCTATCGTAGTGCGGTGCTAAAGGTCTGTCACGAAACGGCGAATGCACATCTAGGGGTCACAAAGAGTAAGGACTCCATGGCCAAGTATTTTTACTGGCCAAATTGCTTTAAAGACATGGAGACTTACGTGCGCACCTGCGACAGCTGCCAGAGGGTAGGACGCGCAGGGGACAAAAAGAAATCGCCGCTGAAAATCGTACCTGTCGTCTCAGAAGTATTTGCAAAGATTAATATCGATGCGTGCGGGCCCTTTCCAGAGTCAGAAGCCGGCAACAAGTACATCCTCACCGCAATGTGTCTCGCGTCCAGATTTCCCGAAGCTAAAGCGATAAAAGATTTGTCGTCAGCAACAGTCATCGAAGCCTTATTAGAATTATTTAGTAGGATAGGATTTCCGCGGGAACTACAAACCGACCAAGGGACATGCTTCACGAGCGCGTTGACGGCGGAATTTGCGGAGCGATTCGGCATCCGCTTAATCCACAGTTCACCGTACCACCCGCAGAGTAACGCAATCGAGAGGGTACACCGTACCATGAATAGACTTATGAAGGTGCTTTGCCTAGAGGCCGGGACAGAGTGGGAGAAACAGCTCCCAGCTATTATGTTCGCCCTGCGAACCACGGTACATGAAAGTCTGGGATTCTCACCGGCCGAACTAGTCTACGGCAGAAACCTGCGTACTCCCATCACGCTTATGTATGAGCACTTGGCTGGTGCAGAAGAGCAGACGAGTCCGGTGGTCGAACATGTCTTTAAATTAATAAACAGACTAAAACAAACCCGGGAGTTAGCACATCAGCGAATGGCGTCCGAACAAGAGAAACGTAAGGTTTGGTACGACCGGAGGGCCATTCGCAGGACGTTTGCGACGGGAGACAAGGTGCTAGTTTTGGCTCCGAACAAAACACAGAAGTTGGCAATTCAGTGGGTTGGTCCGGGCGAAATTAAAGAGCAAATTTCGGAAACGAATTACGTAGTACAAATGCCAGGGAAAAAAGAGGCAAAGGTGTACCACGTAAATATGTTAAAGCGATACCACCAGCGGACCGAATACGTTAACTTCCTCGGTATCACTTCGGAAGGGACGGCGGAGGAAGAAGACGAGCTGGATCGGTACGCGTTGAAACTAGACTCAAGTGATTTTGACATCGAGTCATTGCTTGACGACACCCATGTGGAGCCGGAATTTCGGGCAGCCTTGAAAGATGTAATTTTCAAATATAAAAACATATTTTCGGAAAAACCAGGATTAACTGACGTCATAACAATGGACGTAGAACTCACTGATCACACGCAAACAGTTAGGAGCGCGCCGTATAGGATGTCACCGAGACAAACAAAAATTTTAAGAGACGAAATCACGAAAATGCTTAAGGAGAGCATTATCGAAGTAGGCGAATCTGATTTTACGTCGCCAATGATTTTGGTTGAGGCGCCGGGCAAGAAACCGCGGCCATGTATTGATTACAGGCGCCTAAACCAAATCATTAAAACGGAGTACTACCCATTGCCAAATATGGACGAAAGAATCGAGACCGTTGCGGCAGCAAAGATTATTACAACACTCGATTTGGCCAAGTGCTACTGGCAGATAGGTCTCACCGCCAGGGCACAGAGATACGCTGCATTTGTTACGAGTTTCGGCACATACAGGCCGTTGCGTCTACCATTTGGAATACGTAATGGGCCGTATCAATGCAGTCGGATGATGGCATCGCTTTTACGGGAATGTCAAGAGTTCGCTTTGCCTTACCTGGATGATATTGCAGTATTTAGCAATACATGGCAGGAACATGTGCGTCATCTCGACACAGTATTTGGAATTTTGCAGCAGGCAAAACTAACTGTCCAACCCGCGAAATGCAAGTATGCACAAACACATGTGCAATATTTGGGATATGTGGTCGGAAATGGCGAGCTCAGACCAGTAGACGCGAAGGTGAAGGCAATCCGAGACTTTCCCGTCCCGAAAACGAAAAAGCAGGTGCGCGCATTTTTAGGTCTTTCTGGGTATTACCGCAAATTCATTCACGGGTTCGCGGAGAAGGCGGCACCTTTAACAGACCTGTTACGCGGGCGAGAGCGGCAAGGAAAGGTAACGTGGACAGATGAATGCCAAGAAGCATTCTGCCGATTGAGAGAGGCGCTCTGCGGCGACCCAGTGGTGAAGGCACCGGACTTTTCTAAAAACTTTATACTACAATCAGATGCGTCCGATAGAGGGTTGGGAATAATTTTAGCTCAAAAAGACGATGCCGGAGACGAGCATCCGGTACTCTATATAAGTAGGAAGCTTACACCGGCGGAATCCAAATTTGCTACATCGGAAAAAGAGTGTCTGGGGATAATATGGGGTCTTCAAAAGCTCAGATATTATTTGGATGGACAGGTAGCAATAAAAATTGAGACAGACCATAATCCGCTGGTCTGGTTAAAAAATTCTGCAGGGAATAATCCCAGATTGATGCGCTGGTCGCTGTTATTGCAACAATACGACATCACCATCATGCATAAAAAAGGTACAGAGCATGTAAATGTGGATGCGCTGAGTCGCATGTACTAGCCTGGAGTAATCTAGATGAGTGCAAGGGGGCACCACGACAGTGGAGCCAAAAATGTACAAAAACGGTGCAAATGTATAAAATTGTAAATACTATTGTTAAGAGTGTAATGATTGTATATAAAATGTCTTTTTAATTTTAAGATTTAGGTTTTGTGATAGACAGTGTAAGGCTGTGAGGGTTGTGATATTTGTTGCCCAAGGTTATAATCACAAAAAAATTAAATGTATTTCTGAACATTTGGAGGGCAACTGGGTTAAATTCTGAGTTAATGATTCTAGCTGAGCTATTTTGGGGAAAAAACATTAATGATGGTTGTTCAAATTAACATCAAGGTTTTGTGTAAAGGTACAAGTATAATATGAAATTGGGAAATAAGAAGTACCAAGGGAGCATAAGTGTAATACCGTAATGTATTACGGATAGGTCGGCGTACAATCTTGGAAATTTTTTCTCTGTGATTGAAAAGTCTGCGAAAAAAAATTCCACCCCAAGTATGGGAGAGATTGTAACGTCGCCGGGGGGCCAGACGGTCAGCACAGGTCGGAGGGGCGGAGGCGTCGTGCGAGGGGGCCAGACGGTCAGCACATGTCGAAGGGGCGGAGGGCCGCCGCCGCCAGAGGCCGGCCCTGGGGGGCAGTCTTTTGGCGGCGAGCGGATGCCCGCCGCAGGCGGGCCCCGCCTCGGGGAGCCGGGAGGGCGGGTCTCGGAAAACGGGTGTCAACTGTCGCAAAGGAAATTGATTGGTGCGTCCAGCGGCGAGGCATCTGGACCCCCAAATTGCTAACAGGCGACATTCCGGGATGAGAGAACGCCATCGACATGTGGTGGCTGTCACGTGACCCCTCGCGAGGCGGCTGGAAAGTAAACCGCCGGATTCATTCGAGTCTGAACCGGATCGGAGTGCGGCACGCACTTGTCACCCGCCAGGGGTTATCGCTAGCTTAGGCTGCGAGGTGTGGCGATTGCCACGGGAGACAGACTGGGAGCGGCGCCAAGCCGCTGGGGTCTGCGTCAGGTTGGGGGCGGAATGCCCAGAGGTATGCTGTGTTGGGAATGCAGCGTGTTTCCAGGGAGTATGTATATACTGTAAATATTTTGTAATAAAACTGTATAAACAACTCCGTGTCTGTGAGTTACTCGCACCCGACGACGCCACAATATTAATAATAAACCGAACGAAGTGGCTCAGTGCGAAGTGCGCTGGATTCGCAATAAGGAGGTCCGGGTTCGATCCCCGGGCCGGCCATCATGACCGGGGTTTTCGTGGGTTTCCTCGGTCACAAGGCAAATGTTACAATGAATCCAAAATCTCACAAACATCCCCACCTAACACCTTCTACCATCATCCTAGTCCTTTCACCCACCACCCAATAATAATAATAATAATAATAATAATAATAATAATAATAATAATAATAATAATAATAATAATAATAATAACGAAGGATAAGAAGAACAAAATGAAATTTAGTTGTCGAAACCGCTAAGGTGGAGAAATCCCATACTCCAATAGGCCCATGCTCCCCGGCTTATAAGTTCGAGTTTCATCTTGAACTTTGGTCTCTTTATTAATGACTTGTAATCATCCTTTACGACCCATCCATTCGATTGTATTCTTATCAGTGAATTATATTTCAAGACAATTTTTACATTCTACAAGATTTTTTTTATCGATATTGAAGACAACTCGCATTCCATTAAAAGCAAATGTCACTTCGCGATACATGGCGTACGTTCTCTATCTCAGTATTTCTTAAAGAAAAAAAAACATGTAAAGTTAGAGGTAATTTCCAAAGCCGAACATATTTTCCGGGGCATTTATTGCAGAATTTGACATACAGATTTTTCTTCAGATGGCGTTAGAACGACATTAAATTCCTGTGTATCTGCCAGTTTATTTTGCAAACTCCGTTTGTTGGATACAGAAATACTGATCTGGTTCTCAATTATGTGTTGAAACTAAGCAGCATTTAAAAGCGATAAGATGTTAATTTTGAAGGGAGGGAAACGTTCAGCTATCCTTAGAGGACAGCAATATTACAGGAGAGATAAGCACAAATTTAGAGGTAGGTATTAAAAGTGAAAGAATAATGTACTTTGCCGGAAACATTTTTCTAAACGAGAAATAATACAGAAAGGAGAACGGAACAATTTATAGCAGTTTCTGAATAAACAAAGAACCTCTTGTAGGGAGAATCGTCATCCTGTCCAATATACCATGATCCCCACGCTTGAGTGATATTTTACATAAAATAAATTTAAATGTTTCGATGCAATTTCTATCAAAACAAATCGCAATATATGTGTGTGGAACATTTCCAACGGCGGTGAAGAGTTTTTCCAGTTTTACTTTATCGCACTTAGGAAGAACTTCTTTAAGAAGAAAAAGGTCTGAAATGCTGCGCGAAAAACAGGGAATTTTCGGCCGAAAAACTCTTATGTCAGGGCCCTGGTAACAAAAAAGTGAATAAATTCAGTTGCTGCATGTACAAAAAAATTATCTAACACGTGGTGTAGCCAGAATCCCTGTTTTGTGGGTCCTTGATACCGAAAAATCGATTGTCGGCAAAATGTCTATCCGTCTGTCTGTCTGTGAACAACGCTGGCGGATAAACCGTTCAGCCGAATTTCTTCAAAATTGATATTCTCCAATCAATCAGGATGATATCGCGTCCTCTTGAATTTGAAATTGATATTTTAATTTCGGGAGATATTTCATATGAAGCCCCTGGAACATTTGCAAATTTTCAAAAATATGGTGCCATCGATTTTGATTAAATTTTGTTGTTGTGTAGTCTAAAAACGATAAAGATATGGTGCAGGTCTCATATTCATTAAAAATTAATTTTTCAAAATTTGAGAAAACTCAATTTTGTATCGGCGATTTCTTACAACTAAAATGTTAAAGATATAATTTTTCGCATAATGAAACATGTTCATTAAAGATAGATTTTGAAATAAGGTCAGGTACAGTTTTTCGAAAATCTGATATTTTTTCGAGTAATGTTGCGTGAAATATGAGCAGTTTTTAATGCTTGCTTACACTTTTTTCTCAAAAGCGACTCCAGCGTTTTAAATTAAATTTTGTTCTTGGATAGTCTGCAGGACATTTAAGAAAATAGTGCAGGCCTCATGTTGGTTAAATATCATGCTTTTTCCACAATTGAAAAAATTCAACTGTTGAAATAATGAAACATTTTTCTGCGCATTCCTGCAACTACAATTATGAAGACACAATTTTTTTCTTAATGAAATGTTTTAATCAAAAACATATTTTCAAATAAGGTCATGTTGAATGTTTCGAAACTATGAGCATTTTTGGAGGCATCAAAGTTAGTCGCTCGCTCTGAAAACAGTTCGCTTCTTGATCGTAATTTTAGGTAGTTGGATGCTACGTATGTTAAAATGTGTATAGTATTTAAAGTTTTTTGTTTCCAAATTGGAGATTTTGTTATACTTTTTCAATTTTTTTAATTATATAAAACCTATTTGAAATAAATATGAAATAAAGAATTCTAGCCTTCAGTCGCCAGCTCCTAATTTACGTAGTGGGATGTTACGTAAGTTAGAATTTGTATATTATTTCATGTATAATTTTATTATCTGTTATTAGATATTTATGTTATTTCATTTTAAATTGTGTCCTTTAATAAATTGTGTTAAATATGAAAACGAATAGATGAGCGGTCATTGTTGGTTGTTGTTACCCCCTTTGTTGTCGCACAGATAACACGACAATGACAGCTGCTTTTAGTTCGCGGAAATAAAAACTGATACTTTTATATAGTTGAATTTCCATGCTATAGTGTTTAATAATTACTGTTATATATTTTTCGATCTATTTGTTTTCCAACGCTATCAGTATCGTTTTATTTATTAACTTTCAAATATATTCCTTCCTTGCATTCTGCTTATTTGTCGCACCAAATGTTCTACGATTTCAAATGAGTTTTACAAAATATAATTTGGAGTGAAATTGTGGTATAAACAGTATTACATAACCATTACAAATGACTAGAAAGCACGTGCTGGTTTAACATCGCCAGTTTTAAACTGTTTCGATGCAGATGGAAACTTTTGGAAACATAATCTTCTCACGTTTTGATATAAAATAGTTAAATAAACTTTACAACCGCGGATCTAAAACATTTGCCTCTCGACTATTCTTACCACGCACTCTCATTATACACAATTCACAAAAATTTCTCTTTGCCATACCTCCGTGGATGAACACTAGTGGGTTATCACAGCAAGGGAGCAGGGTGGCGGAGACGCTAATTGAGGGAGAAAGCAGCAACTGAGTTGGAGTGACCGCAGGCAGTTAATCTCCGAAAGAAAAAGAAAAACGTCATTAAAAATGCCGTACAGTTATGTAAAATTCACGAGTACTTCGAAAACTTTTGTAAAAAAGGTTAGAGTAAAGCACTGTTTTAAATTTCACCGCTTTCCAATATTGATTTCATTTTGAGAGTTTTCTTTCGTTTCAGGATTTAAAATGTTTCAAACTATCGATATTCTGTCACAGCTGTATGTCTTGCATATACCTAATAACCACTTGCTTAACACTCTGGGTGCCGAGAAGCCACCGGCAGCCTCAACTGATACCACTCTGACGTACTATGACGCTGCCGGCGGAATCAGCGCAAATAGAAACTTTAGCAGCTCCATTTCATGACATTGAGTGACTGTAGTGATAGCAGCACACATCCACCTTGGGTGAAACATGAAACATTTCTGAAGCGCTGCCTGTGTATTGCTGGATGCTTTCCACCAATGCCGTCAGTGCACTTCAAAAAACTAGCGGTTTAGGTGGTTCAGGCAGGGCCGGATTCAAGTAGTGCGGGGCCCCAAGCACAAAATTGTGTTGCCCCCCCCCCGAAAAAATAGCTCCATTTTTATTAAATGAAAAATGTATTATAGTACAAGAATTTCTGCACAGATACAAATGAAAACTGATAACTTTTTATAGAAAGTTTTACTTGTGTTACATTTTTTTACATTAAATACATTTTACATAATTTTTTTCTGCTCTTCTCTGCACAAAATTGGTCGATGATGTCTTCAAAACGAAGATTTCTCAGCTTATCATGCTCCATACTCAGGATACTTAGGTTTACTAAATTTTCTTGAGACATAGACATGAGAAATTGTACATTTTGTTACACAGTAGACTACTTGATTAACAATTATTTCACAGACAAAAAAATATGGAATGCGTATTTTTCCGAACCGCGGGGCCCCTGGTGAATGGGGCCCCCAAGCAACTGCTTGTTTTGCTTGTAGGTAAATCCGGCCCTGGGCTCAGGGCATCTATTGATATCTCTGCCGTACCTCTGACTGGGAGGACCTAAGTTTCGAGTCTCGATAATGTCAGGATTTTGTACACTTGCTACATAAGTAGTAGGTCGTATTCACCCACTGTCTGGGTGTGAAATCTAGCGTCCGGCTGCTCTTATCGGTAGTTTCCCATGGTTACTCCGATCAACTCCAGGCGAATACCGGAGTAGTACCCTAACGAACGGGCTACATGGACCGCGCGCAATCTTTCCACCCGGATTTTTGTCCTGTCCTCCTGTCCTCACCCCTTACTCAAACACACTTTCACTTGCATACACCACACTACCATTCATGCTGGAAGACCGGTCAGGGACTTAAGCCGCTTGCCCACGCCGCCACAGAAGCGCGCGAACGTCAATCAGGGCTCTTCGCCGACGACGGACAAAGGGACCGAAGCAGATACCTGCTGCGGTCCCTTTGTCCGTCGTCGCCGGAGGGTCGGTGAAGAGCCCTGATGATTGACGTTCGCGAGCTTCTATGGCGGCGTGGGCAATAGACCTTAGGCCGGCTTCCCACGGCGCGACCGCAGCGCGCTTCCTTCAAGGAGCAGAGCTCTTCCGACGCCGCCACCGCCGGAGCCACGGCCGCACCGCCGCCCGCCGTGGAAGGGGGTGGGGTCTGGAGGGGTACGTTTCGCCGACCCTCCGGCGACGACGAACAAAGGGACCGGAGCAGGTAGAACGCTGCGGCCGCGGCGCAGTGGGAAGGCTCCCATTTAGCTGTGTTCTGCTAGCGGTGGCGCGTGGCACCTCCTCCGCTTCGCGTAGCTGGAGTTCGGCGTCGGCTGCCGCAGCAGCCGCCACCCGCTGCACGTGGGAAGGCCTCCATTCAAACCAATGCTCTGCTACGCGCCGCGCTGCTGCGAAGCGCGCCGCGGCCGCGCCGTGGGAAGAGGCCCTTAGAGCTTGTCCCTGCAGGGGCGGTGCCTGATTAGGGAAAACCTCGCTAGCCGACGTGTAGGTCAGCGCCCGATCTCCATCCTGCGAAGATCACCGCCACCTTCCGAGATAAAAAATCACTACACTTACGGGACTAATGACCTTAGCAGTTGACGCGCCAGGAATCACTAATCAATCAATCAAACACACAGTTCGTAGGCAACGATATCGCATGAAATAATTGTAAACGTTGTCATTGCCAACAATAGTATTTAATATAAGAACAGCTTTCGATGGCTTAGCCATCATCATCAGTTGTCTACTGGATGGAAGCCACAAAACTACTAGCCGGTAGTCGGTAGTCGGTAGTCGGTAGTCGGTAGTCGGTAGTCGGTAGTCGGTAGTCGGTAGTCGGTAGTCGGTAGTCGGTAGTCGGTAGTCGGTAGTCGGTAGTCGGTAGTCGGTAGTCGGTAGTCGGTAGTCGGTAGTCGGTAGTCGGTAGTCGGTAGTCGGTAGTCGGTAGTCGGTAGTCGGTAGTCGGTAGTCGGTAGTCGGTAGTCGTTTTGTGGCTTCCATCCAGCAGACAACTGATGATGATGGCTAAGCCATCGAAAGCTGCTCTTATATTAAATACTATTGTTAGCAATGACAACGTTAACAATTATTTCATGAAAAATGCCAACGATAACGCACCACAACACCTATAACGATATCGCAGTTTGAACCGTGCAGGGTGAATATAGGTGGCACACTTAAAATAAAATAAATAATGATGGAACTGAATAGTTTGATAATTTAACTGGACGCACGCTTCCTAAACGTTAGAAAGAGTTCCGTTCCACGGGCAGCCCCAAATCCTAGATAGGACGCTGTCGGTAATGCGCAGTCATTTTCACGCCAGGTAGCAGCACCCCGCCTGTAGGCGAGCACCGGATCATTCCCTGCTGCTGAGAGCGTACAAATGACGCAGTCCACAGTTACTGGAACAAAACCAGCTCGCTTCGCAAAACCGTGTTTCCTAAACTGGAGCGCCGAGCATGTGGCGAAGTTATCAGGGCAATGTCGAATGCTCGCAGTATTTCTCATTACCGCACGGATGAGTGTGCGTGAATTGGCCCTTTTGTGAATTCGACGCAATTGAAAACAACTGGCAAAATGCACGGGGAGAGAGGGGGGAGAAAATGTGTTTCAGCGGAGAATCGACTGTCTACTTACTACCTGCAGTGAGATCGGTAGTTTACAGAACGATAAAAGAATTTCATTGTTGCGTTTTAGAGTTGCAATCTTCTCCTGATATTGCGTGTCTCTGCTAACGAAAACAAAACAGATGATTTTTGTAGTCATGGTTCAGTTTTTACTCCGAAAAAAAAAAATTAATGGGAGTGATCATTTCTAGACATGTGAGATTCAAACGAAATTAATGGGGCTACAACAGAACGTACTTTCTCGCATTATCTGTTTCTTTAACGTAATATTATCTCTCTCTCTCTCTCTCTCTCTATATATATATATATATATATATATATATATATATATATATATATATATAACGTTACTTTAAAAATCACGTTATTTAATGCACTTAGCTCTATCAATTCAAAATATTCATTTAGATAAAGCTATCTGTATCTTCAATATTGTAGTTCTCGAGAAACGTCAAAAAATATTTTTTGTCATTTTACACAAATTTAGATAATTGAATGAGAATTGCACCTGCATCATTTTTGTAAGTGTGCTTTGCTCTACCTAAAAAGAAAATAAATGGAGCTATTTTAAAAAAAATTGTGAGTTTGGCATACAGAGCCAGTATTGCTACTAACACCGAGCGACTCTCGACTAGGCGACTCAAGTCTCGAGGTCGGCGGATTTTCAAGACAAGCTACGTAGCTACATCACAGCATCCGGCTGTTAGAATTCTCCTCCAGGCAGACAGAGCTCGACCTAACTCTCTGGCTAACGTCAAAAAACCTGCCAACGTCGGGACTCGAACCCTAGAACTAACCGAGATTGAGCAATACTGAAGTGTTTCCACAGATACTTATAGGATTCTTCGGAGTTTGTTGGAAGTTAATGGTCCTTCGTGATCTGCTATAGGAAGGTTGGCCTTCGCGGAGACTTGTAGGATAGTTGACCTTCGGAGGCATGTGTAGAATAGTTGATCATTGTGCGTGCACACTGTCTATTGCTTAGAAACACTTGTAATTCCAATTTACCAAATGGAAAATGGCAAAATAGAAGTAAATAATTCCCATTTTGTTGGTAATAATTGTTTAATAAACTTTTTCGATCAGTAGTAAGCTCTTCCTTTTACGTGCACAACGCAATGATTTATTTTGCCTTTCGAAATATTTTATTCCATTAATGAACTGAATTCTTTAATGATACTACTAACACCGGGAGACTCTCGACTAGGCGACTCAAGTCTCGAGGTTGGTGGATTTTCAAGACAAGCTACGTAGCTAGATCGAATTCAGTCGCTGACTGGAGGAGAATTCTAGCGGCCGGCTTCTCTGACCGGTAGATTTCCGTGGTCTCTCCGATCAATACCACGCGAATGCCAGAGGATCACCCTCAGAAACGGGCCTCGTTCTGCGCGCGATCGTTCCTTCCTCTTCCTTGCCCTAATCTCTACCCTTACGTATACACACACCTGCAATGCACTATACTACATGCCAAGAGACCTTTTAGAAGCTAGAAACTTGCTTCGGCTGAGGCGGTGTACCGCTGGAGGATATACCTGAAGGGAAAATTCCTCGTATAGGTTAGCGCCGGACCTCACAGTCGCGAGAGAGGAACATAGCAAGTCCTCAATCTAAAAAAAAAACTCTCATTTCACTGACGGAACACATGACGTTCGCAGAAACATTAAGAAACAAATACTTTGAGAAAATTTTGAAAATGTCTTAAGAACTACGTGCAAACTACTCCAAAACTATGAAAGCACATTCACACCGCTACATCCTAAATCGATCGGGAAATATCAATATTGGAGAAAATCCCATCCACGCTTTACCTGCTAGTGTTGTTTTATAGTCAGATAAACGTTTTGCCGTAAACCAATTTTTCAGTATCAATGATCCCAAAAAACGTGAATTCTGAGACACACCGCATTAGAGAAAGTAATTTATTACATACAGGAAGACATTCACAGAAACACTCACACACACACCATGCACTTTTTTGGTATCAGAGACCTACAATACGACGTTTTCCGTAGAAACTTCACCGTTTTCACCCTACAGTATGCACCTTTTTCTGTACTACGAAAGTAGCCTGTGAAAATGTAAAAGCTCTATACATGTTTGTACAGATTATATTCCGGCAATTGCCCCAGCAGGCATGGACGTTTATGACCACAGCAGCGGCAGCAAAAGCAGTTATTTTGAGAGCGGAGGCATCGCTAGCAATTCGACAATTGAACAGCAAATGACAGAAGAATCACAAGTATTTATATTTCAAGCTAGTTTAATTGACGAATAATTAGTAAGTATACGTATGGTACTTATACATAGAGAAAACATACAAATAGTTTTATAAAAGAGCAAAAAATAGAATAGGGATGAACTCAAAAGAAAACAAATCATTAAGAGGACTACTTACAAAATCCTATTTTAAACACTTGGTTTACTAGATTATCTATATTTGGAACAAAAATCGAGTAGTTCACAGTAGACCTTTCTAATTGTGAGTAAATAAATCACTTTTGTGGTTTCACTTTCGTCACCTCACAGACGATAACAACTGTTCGCAAACTTAAGGAGACTGAAACATAGTTTATAATGTTTGCGGCTGAACTGAACAAACGTACATTTTGCATCTAACTGGAATTAATAAGAAATTGATAAATTTGTTCCAAAACAGAATAGATCGTTTAGATTATCACACATGCGACAGCTTATTTTAATGGCTCATTTTGCCGTCTTGTCTACAAGACGTTGACGCCAAGAGCAGGTCGTTAATTTTCGTCTTTCACCGCGTTGCCCGCCATCTCGTCGTAAATGCCCGCTACTTCACCCTGCGAGTAAATCTGTCGCATTTCCCTGCCAATTGTGTTCGTGTGTAGACTTACCATACAATAAACGCAACATGCATGCAAAGCTCTACACGAGCGAAAATTAACGATGAGGGCAAACGTAACGTGAATCAAGGATGACTAAGGTCATATTGTATTTAGTTTCAATGGCATTAGCAGAAAAATATAACAGTTATTTATTTTATTTGACAAAAATATACACATTTACTTAGCTCAAAATTATTTCACTGTTCAGTTATTATATATTATATGAAATACATTATTATATTTGAAAATATAATAAGGTGAAGGAAGCTCAATTATTTATTAATGTTTGCTCTTCATCATTTATAAAAAGGTTTTTGAAACAAAGAAATAAACTTAATGAACTTATATTAACCAACAAAATGATGAACATTTTCATATTAAAATACAGTAATATTTATTCACAAGTCGAAATGGAATAATTTTAGAATAAGTTAACTTTTCCCCGACATTTCAACATTTAAACGCGAAGTTATCGCACTCTCGAAATTTTTTTAGTTTTAAATTTGACAACAGTTCATCCGAATGTTTAGAAATAAAAATTATCCTTCTTTTGAGCATCGAGAAACGAATTTCACATTCATATTATGAACATATAAAAACTAGGACACCCAATAAAAACAATAAAAATATCCAATAAACCTAACACTATCCACCAAAAATATTTGATCAAAAACGATGGAGCCATTTTTTGAGAATTTGAAAACTGCCCCAGGGGCTTCATGTGAAGTACCTCCAAAATTAAATTATCGTTCTATAAATGAAGCGACATCCGCCATGTCAATAGGGGAACATCAATTTTGGAGAAAATCGACTGAACGGTTTGGCCGCTAGCTTTGTTCACAGCCGGACGGACAGACTTATGCAATCATTCAATTTTTCCGTATGAAGGACCCACAGAATATAGACACTCTGACTACATCACGTGTTTACTTACTTTACTTACTCACGATTACTTTTATAAATTAAGCAACTGGATTTATCCCCTTTTCCATTACCGGGGTCCGACAATTAGAGTTTTTCTGCCAAAAATGCGCCGTTTTACTGCGCAGCATTACATAAACTTCTACCTACTCCAAAACGAAAATGAAAAAAAAAATATTCATGAGACATACCGCAAAATCCCCTTGAATCAACTTCAATACTATTAAAACACATCATTTCCTCGGAGAAGCCTCTTTTCACTCGGCATCGCCCAGCGGTTTTCGCGTCGCCTCGCATCTCGCGCCGTTCGCAATAAAAGAGAGCACCTTCGGCGACCTCAGCCCTCCGCGACCCGGCAGAAATTGAAACGCGAAGCTTAGCGGCGCGGCGCGGCGCGGCGCGGCGTGGCGCGGCGCGACGCGCACGTGACAAGTCATCTCCTCGGAGAGAACCTCTTGGAAATGATCCACTTCGCACAGGTGCTCCCCGCCCCGACTGTGATGGAATGCCCCTCCCGCCACCCCCTCCGCCCCTACCGCGCGCACCCCAAATCTGGGGAGAGTGAGAGAGAGAGACAGCCCGCGGGGAGCCATAGTGGCTGTCGGCTGACGAAGGGACCGGGTGGAGGGGGAGCGAGCAGGCAAATACAGTCTGGGTCAAAAGGCGTGACGAACTGAGGTTGCTCTCCCTGAAATAACTCGCCGTTCCCATGCCCAACTCATTACATTTCGCTTAGGGAAGATTGCAGTACTAAGTAGATTATTATTTTCCCCAAATCTTATATTTTCCTTGTATTTTGTGTCAATTGCCAAAGAAATACTACAAGAAAGAACAACGTTAATTATATTGATCTTCAATTTTGTTGCCCACGTTACTCGCGAATGTTAGTGACATAACCGAACAAAATATAATCTCATACTTTTAAAAATTATGTGTCTGCATTCTTGATAAGAAGAAGAGTTCTCCAATTAGAAGACATCAAAAATATTCAAAATGAACAGATCCTTTGAGTGGTAGCAATCACTGTGTTACAAAGAAGCATGTGCTATTTATTGAATATATATATTTTATATCCCCCACATGATAGCGGGTTGCGCCTAGCAAAGAATTCAGTGTGTGACAAAAGGCGAGACGATTAATTTTTGTTTTCTCTGATACACCTCGCGGTGACGATGCTGAATCGGTAAAAACTACATTTCATGTAAGAAAAATGGCTGTACTGATGTGGATTTTATTTTCTAAGACGATACGATATCAATTTTCAGAGAAGTCGGTGTTTGTGATACCCTATAAACAACTCTTACGAAGTTGAACTTAAATATTGAAGCGTGACATTTCCAAAAACACTAGTGTATGGGATGTAATTTACAATAAATATAATTACTTCACATACGAACACTAAATTAATATGAAAGACTAAGAAATAACTTATCTAGGAGAGGAAGACTTTTCGTCTTGGGCGACAAGAAGCGAGTGTGCTTCTCTCTCGAGTAGCTAATCCACTTTTATATGCTTTGTTAACCTGTAGTAATAAATTAACAACAGATTCGTAACTTGTATTATTACAAACGACTGTCTCCAATGGACTACAAAAGTTTCCTAGTTTCATAATAAGTATTGTTGAAAAAGTAGTGTTTTTAATAATCCATGGCCACCTGGAAACCTGGATTTTAAGCTAGAACATAAGACAATTAATATAAATATTATGTGCAAAATAAAAGATTAACTATTTGAACTATCAGTGTGTCAACTTTCTCAGAAAATAATTGTATATGGTAGTATAACACATTCCAATGATAGTTAAAATATATATTGGAATAACTAAAAAGTACATAAAACGAATTATATTGTATCGTAATGTCTTATTACTACTTATTTGGTTATCAACCCTGGCTTAGCTGTCTCTTACGACAAGTTTATTATATATCGCAATAAGACGTCTTACGACACTTCGTAAATAACTATTTCATAACTTGATCGACATACAGGACAGGAATACATAAAGTCCCTTTGCATTCTTTTTTTAGATACAATGTAGAATACACAGCCATGAAACCAACATTTTATTGTAGATAATAAGGCAAATCCATGCTGAGAACCTCACGAAACGCAGCCTAGAGCAGTCGCAACTGTGACCCAAATGAGCAGCTATCTTCATCAGCACGCAGCCAGAATAAACGTTTCCTTGGGGAATGCACTAGCGTACATTGCTCTTAATCGTGGTTAGTGTATCTATGAGTTACGAGCAATGTCATAATCACATTAAGAGTACTTGTGCGTGGCGGAAAGAAACTATTAGACAACGAACCTGTTTGCTCGGCTATAAATTTTTACGTAAACGGGTACATCAATCGAGTTGACACGTAAACAATTCTAAATTTGGCGTGGACAAGTTTACTTCGTTTTAGACCACAGTGAACAATTATCTTGAGTACATAAAAAGAACAAATCAGGAACTTATTGAATATGTGAATGAATAGTAGCAAAACTACCATAAGCTCAACAAATTACCAACTTATCAGTTGTAGCGGAACATTTCAGTGTGAAAAACAATACTAATTAATAATAAATTAATACAAGAAGAGTAATGTCTCGTTACGGATTTTTCCACTTTGATAAATTCTTTTAGTTTGTCAACCACAACATGAATAATGAAAGAAGGAGAGTATGTTAATTCAGTAATGGAGTTTTTGACCTCAATGTAAATTGGCAGATTTACTGTCAGTTTCTCGAGATCGTATGGGATTCTTCCATGACACTAACGAGGAGCAGTAAACCAAGAGATTGAGATTACTCTGTGTGTGTGTGTGTGTGTGTGTGTGTGTGAGCGCGCGCGTGATTAGAGAAAGCATGCAAGAGAATACGCGTTCTCATAAGAAAATAACATATTTGAAAAATTAAAAATACGCAGATTTCGACAAAAATTAATCTAAACCTTACGTTAGTTTATTTGAAGTTCATTTACAATATTTAAAAATGGATTGATCGGTAAACAAGATAAAACGGACCTCTTTTGCAAAGTAGAAGAAAGGACTAAGTAGAAATGAATCAAAGCAAAGTATTTACATTTACAAATAAGAACATTTTCATTACAAGGAAAATTATAAATGAAATGAATTCTAAACGAAACTTCAAGACATGCCTACTTTTCTCTTCGGAAATAATATAGGTGTTGCGTTTTGCATGCGGACAAATTAGAGTAACTAAATACGGCTATATTTCAAACAGTAATTTTCAGAAAAGCGTAACATTTTTCCTAAAAAAGCACAGTATGCCAGCAGATCGTGACCGTCACAGTCCACCCGCCCATCGATATGGAAAGATAAGTATAGAAAAAAACTATAGTGGGCTGAAATTTCAATCGCATTAAAACATCAATCTATTCTGAGTGCCGAGAAAATATATGACCAAAACTAGGTGTAATAAATCTGTTCGTTTCAGAAAAAGAACGAACTCGATTTAGTGCATGAAATCCAACGCGATTTCATGTTCTCACACATCAACGACCTTCCCCACCATTTCCTCGCTGCTGCACGGAGTCCATCAAGATAACTTCAGGAACACACAAGACATGCCCAGTCGTGTGCGGTATACGTGCTTCGGACAACGTATTCGGTTCATCTGACCGTGTTCTCGTGAAAAGGCACGGCGATCGCGATTCTTTGTACACGACACACGGAATGAATCTTGTCGCCCGGTACAATCCCTGCCAGAAGTCATGTTCGTCGAGGCCATGGTGTCGCACGGTCTCGGTTGAACCGTACTAATCCTATACGCCACATCTGAACATGACAATATGTCACATCTGTCCGTATTACAAGATGCACATCGATTTATGATGATTCTTTTACAATTGAAAATTTGCAAAGAAATGCAATTCAATGACATTATTACATATCGGTCTCCGTTTTCTGTTTTGAATTACCTTCGTGTACAATTTGGAGAGAGACACATTCGACATAAACCTATTAGAAAAAGCCTGGGAACTTATGGATCACGAATTGGCAAAGAAACACTGTCCCTCGCCCCAGAAAAGATCATTCAAGAGAGATTCAATAACCTAGGTGGATGATACTTCAACCTAGAATTCGTACTAAACGAAGGAAATCTGCATCGCAGAATGAAAACAAGGTAGACTGACCAAAAAATAAATGCAGTGTATCAGGTATTTTCCAAATATAAATTTACACATGAATCTTATTACAATAATGTTATGAAGTATCTGGCAGCTAGCCTCGTCTTGGCCAGCGAACTCGCTTTCCACTACCGGGTTTGATTCCCGGAGTGGGAAGATTATAGAGTACATTTCCCTTGCAATGTTGAGTATATGTTGCTGTGTGCCGATGAGAAAATTCACTTTTCATGTTGAGACAACCGGAATACGGCCTTAACCCATGGCCGCGAATCAGGGACGTCGCTGGTAGGCCTGAACGCGATCATGGGCAATCGCGCCAAGTATACACGTACATATCTCAACTAACAAAATTTAAATATCATGAGTAGTTACATAATTATTTCGACACGAAAGGTATGGGATATCTTCAATAATTTTTAATATTAAGCACTTCATATTACAATTAATATTTTGACTAGGAATATTTATGATGTGAAGGCATTAAAAACGCTTCAAACTTTTATTAGATAGAAAGAATGAAAATTGTGAAGGTACTCAATATAATAAAACATGTAAAATAGTTAAGAATCATATTAAAGAAAAAATGAATCATTTTGAGAAAGACATAAGTTAGTAGCTAGAACACTCTTCTCAAAAACATTATTTATTTTTAAGAAAAATATTAAATAAATGCGTTCTCAAACTAGTATTTAAATAACTAATGAAATAAAGTACACGCGCTACAGTGTGTGTGTATGTGTGTGTGTGTATGTATGTGTGTGTGTGTGTGTGTGTGTGTGTGTGTGTGTGTGTGTGTGTGCCTGTGAAGTTGACATTAGAGGAGCAAAGAACAATTCGGATCTCAAGAAAAAAAACCGGCACGAAACACCGTATGAAGAAATGCCCAGTAGAGACCTAGCTCCGGACAGATTTATGGATGCACACACTCGTGCCACGTGGAGCGGCGCGTCGATCGCGCATCCTCCCACACCACACGCGCGGAGTGCATCTTGGCGGAGGGTACAGTCCGGGCCAGAAGACGGTCGCCCGCGGCCGGCGCGCGGCCAATCACATTAAGCTGTCGCGCGCCCGCGGCGGCGCCGGCACACGATATGAGTAATGGCGCCTCGCTGAGCGGCTGATTGCGTGATAAATTCGGCGCCCGCAACTGCGCCGAGCACGGCATCACCTGGATCCCGCGCTCCGCCCCGCCGCCCACTCCTCCGCCGGCGACGACCGCTCCCTCCGATAGACGGTGCTCCGACCCAGCCCACGCCCGCTCCACCCGACCCACGCGCTCTCCGCCCGACCCACGCCCATTTAGCCCGACCCACGCTCGCTCTGCCCGACCGACGCCCGCTCTGCCCGACCCATGACCGCTCTGCCCGACCCACGCCCGCTCCACCCCAGCGCCCGCTCCTTGGCCGGCGACGACCGCTCCCTCCGATAGACGGTGCTCCGACCCGGCTCACGCCCGCTCCACCCGACCCACGCGCTCTCCGCCCGACCCACGCCCGCTCTGCCCGACCCACGTTCACTCCGAACGACCCACGCCCCAGCGCCCGCTCCTTGGCCGGCGACGACCGCTCCCTCCGATAGACGGCGCTCCGACCCAGCCCACGCCCGCTCCCCCGACCCACGCGCCCGACGCACGCTCTCTCCGCCCGACCCACGCCCACACCGCAGATCCTCACCCGCCCAGCCCGACCCACGCCCGCTCAGCTCGCCCCATGCCCGCTCATCCACGCTCGCTCCGTCCCGACCCACGCTTTCTCCGTCACTAACGACCGCTCCGCCTCGGTTCCGCCTCGGCTATACGGGCCAATATAAGCGGCGTTTGTAACTAATACCTTGGGTTTTTTATGGCGTTCCGACTTCCATCTCTTGTCGCAACTGTCTTCCGCTTTTCCGCGATGCAAATTTTATCGCACGTTCTGGGCAACTAAAGGAGAGCTAGTCATACATCTTCTCTCTTGAGCGACAGGCTTAATTCAAATCATCCACATTATTCCCAATTATTAATCAGTTTCAAATTTACTAAATAAGGTTCAGCTTTGAACGTCTTCGATGATTTTTTGTACAATTTGATATTTGATTTGCTGATTTTTCCCCATCTTCCCTTCATCTCAAAATATACATGATCTTCATAGAAAAATCTTCATCATATCCTGGTATCACCGCGAATGCCAAGCTTCTTTACCGAAGAGTAATTTTGATTTCTGAACAAGGATGCGAGCTCCGAAATGGTCGCTCAAGGTAAAAACCCACGACTACATCTTACAATACTTCATTCACGGCTAAATTAATTAATATAACATACATAAAGCATGCTATTTCTGCGGTTCATATATAGAGATGACGATTTAGCTTTGGCTGTCTCGTCGAGTTTTCGTAAAGCATTTTACGCACAGTCAGTCCTTCGTCCACACATCCACGCGACATTCGTCGTCGAATCCACCGCTGACAGCGCAAAGGCTGCGCGCGTTAACCCGAGGCCGCAAGCAGAAAGGGTCGAGTAGGCGAGGTGGGCGGGGGGGGGGCGAGGCAGCCCTGGGCGAGAATGAGAGTCGCCGAAATGAGCGCTCGAGGCCCGCGGACAGCCAGCCCGCAGCTTCCCTTTATTTATTCACGAGGTAATAACAACTGGACTTGCCCCCTTACATTTCTCTGGGATTAAAAGCGCAATGTTGTCAACTCTCCATTTCCGAAACCCTCTTTCCGGCCATTGTCGCAACAACAGAACACGCGATGCGAGGTGGCTGAGTGGAAAGTTGGCGAGAAGTTTGCAGTGGGATATCATTTTCGGAATGTAACATGAGGGCGGTGTTGTGAGTCGGTGTTTCCTGGCGTCGGTTATGTATGCTCAGACAGTGCGTGGGCGTGGGCGTGTGTGTGTGTGTGTGTGCATGCGAGATCGAGTGTTAGTGTGTGTGTGGGGACGAGAGGGAAGGATAGAGACAGTGAGAGAGTGCGAGAGTGAGTGAGAAAGAGAGAGATAGCGAAAGTGAGTAAGAGTGCGAGAGTGAGTGAGAAAGAGAGAGATTGCGAAAGTGAGTAAGAGTGCGAGCGAGAGAGAGGCAGAGAGAGAGAGAGAGAGAGAGAGAGAGAGAGAGAGAGAGAGAGAGAGAGAGAGAAAGAAAGAGAAGTAACAGATAAGGAAGATCAGAGAAAGCAAGTGGCAGAATAACTGATGGAGCGCCGTGGCACAATTTTTCTGCTTTCAGGTCTTTATTACAGGTCTGTGATATTACACTAGCTAAAACAAATCCATTTTTTCAGATGAACATTTGAAATGGAATTATTTTAAAAAACCTTTAAAAATTATTTGAAATGTTTAGAAATTATTTGTTTTTTACTAGCATGCTTACATATCCAATCCAATCACGCCAATTAGTAAACTATTGTGATGTAAAATTTAGTCCCAATTTCTCGTTTTCATTAATTTATAATGCAACATGAAATAAATGTATTTCAAAAAACTAATCAATATAATTTGCTGGAACTATGTTACGCACCCTTTTACATCGTCTATTTAGTTATGTATCACTGTCAACATTTTCAAGGTGCTGCAATACACGTTTTTATGCTCTATTTCCATTTCTTTAGCCTTCCCTTTGGCTTACCAAATAGTACATGTACCACTCGCTGCACTTTTCCATAGATACAACTATCAGTAAGAAAACATTGGCTAGTGTAACATTTTATATTAGTGTAATGTTATAATTGATCTTTGTAAATACATTACGAGTCGCATTTATATTGCATCGTTATCATCCACAGACAAGCCTCAAGAACGTCTTCTAAAATAAATTTGTTGTTACGTTTCCGTAGCAAAAAATATTTAAGCGTAATTTTTATATCAATAATCAAGCGTTTATTACTGCATCGTATTATTATTCAACTAATGAGGAGAAAATAAATTAACATTGTATCTTAAATATTTCTATGCGTTAATGGAAGTAAATAAATTTCCTGTATCTTCGTGTGTGATCTTTGTAGTGAATTTGACAAGATATGACTTTTACACACAATTACCTAATAATATAGGCTTTTCCGTGTGCTCATTACATTTCTAGTACTCATCTCAAGCTGCTTCCTGCGAACAGTATTACGTGAGAGACGGGTCGAATCCAGTTTCGCACTTAATTGGCACCGTGAATGGCTGCATAAATGTCGACGGTTAATCAGTTTTACGACATGCCAGCACGAAATAGATGAACAAACAGTAAACTACTTATGTGATGTAATATTTCTCATAAATAGATGCCTTAGGAGTAGGTCAGTCATGAATATGGATGAAGCGTGCCATCGGAGTCAAGAGTATCAGTTTCCAATTCTGCGCATCACTGCTGTCATCGTAAAATCCTGGTACGTTCCAAATATATAATTACAGACCTTCACTTTATTCTAAATCAGTGTGTGAGTCAACGTTTATTTTCAATACATAACCGTGAAATCAATGTAAGTTTAATGGCCGATGTCAAAACTTTATATCTCATCGCAAATACGTTTTAAATGGAAAATGAGCCTAGAACAATAACTGAATTTGCGTGATTAATTGGTTAATAAAAGTACTTTTTCTTTGTCAAAGGAAGTGAAATTATAAATAGAAATTATATTTATTAACGAAATAAGTGGATAAACATGAGTGATGTGTTCAAGAAAATGAGCGACGGAAGGAGCGTGTTTTCTTCTTTACCCCGAGTGCAATTATACACTTTTATCTACGCGGTACTTTCAATATTTTTTCGGTTCCATTTTAAAATAATTTAAATTTTGATATATTCAAACTCATCCATTTGCTATTTGAGGTATACGATTCATGATGTCGTATAGCTAAATATCGTAGTATCGTCTAAAAAAAAACAATTTTAGTGGGGCTTGCATTGTGTTCTTATGAAATCTGCAGGGGCGTAGATGATAAAGACATGTTTGCCAATGGAAGCTATTGAACATATTCTGGATGAACTGTTAGAAGCTGACAAAGACATGAAAACATTACTCACAAAAAGTTAAAACAGGTACGGGCGAGAATACAAGATAATATTGGAAAGTAATAGAAACGGGTCAACGCAACTGAGATTTACATTTTTACTTTTGGAATATGCTACGACCTAAGCATAGTGCAAGTAAATGTAAAACATTTAATGCATTAATGATAAATATTTGATATTGTTCCAGTCAGCTTCTGTCAAACTAACATTTACTTCACCAATTTTGTTTTATTCATTCATATGTAGTTTATGTAGGTAAAACATAACCTGTGATGTAGTACATTTTTGTTCATGGTAGACTGGCATTACCTTGGTCACGTCTATGGCATAGTGACTTAATTAAACGAGTTTGACCCCTTTTTTCTGAATTATGATTGGTAGTTGTGGAGTTTTAATTACACCCGTGTAATTAACAGAGAAAATTAACTATTTTTCTTCTTATTATTGAGCATATTTATTTAAATGATTGATAAAATAATTAAAGTAATGAATTCATAAATTTATAATATCAATAAAATGTTTTCCATAAATTCAATTTTTACGCTGTGTATTGTGTTTCATTTGTCCATCAGAGTATTAGAATGAATGAATGAAGTGAACCGTCACCGTAGAATGCGTATGAAATAAGAATTTTATTTTGAGAAAGTCATTTTATATTTATATTTACGTGAAATGAAACGAGAGCTCAATTTAAATTTTCGCAATTATTTTAATTTATTTTAATATACATAGCATATAAAAATATTTAATTTCGTTATAATAAGTTGCATTATAATAAAACATTTTTGGCGCATTGCAGATATCTTCATTGCTATGCCATGGTGAGGGGGATCCAGTTTGGAGAAACAACGTAACTAATTGTTATTTTTTGGCGGGGGATATTGAATTTTGAATTGAATTTGCCTTATTTTACGTGGCGAGACTCGGGCCATCAGGCCCGCTCTTCCGTCCGACCACGCAAATTTCGCTATGCTCCTTTCACCAACAAGGAGAGAAAGGAGGTATTTCTTGGGCGAGAAACAGGCGATTTGAATTTAGCTCAGAGGCGTCATTACGCTTGAGGATCTTTTACATGCAAGTAAATCTACTAACATGGGACAGCCGGCTTTACTTCCCCTCCGAAGGAAGGCGTACGAAGGATTTTTTCGCCCTGAAAAATCCACGGCTTGGATCGGGTTTGAACCCGCCAACTTGGGTACAACAGTCCGAAACGCTAACCGTTACACGTGAAACACGTGAAACGCGTGAAACTCAATATAATTGAGGAAATATAAGCCAAATTTATTGTAAAAAAGGATGTCATTTTTTTCTTCTCCTTTAGCGATATTCGCAACCCAGAAATAATGAAATGATGAAATAATGAAAAATAATTGTCTGAGCATAATTTATAATTATACTCAGAGTTTTCAAATTATTATTCCATAAGTTTTGTATTTTTCCTAAACGGCCAACTTATCTTTCTGATTTAAAACCAACACATTATTACCTGTGGTGTCTTATAATTCCGATCCGTTATATCATGACCTTTCGCTATACAGCAATCTACAACAGTCTGTAAAGAAATCTACAGCAGCGTTTTGTGTTTAATTTTATTCTACTGTAGAGGTGCAGTACCTGGACTTCTTTGAGTTTCTCCATGATAAAAAGACATTCGGTGCAGCGCAATACAAAGACGCTGGCAAATCAATCGCATGCCATTCTCACTCCCCACACTAGTGACCTAGCATTTACCGCGCATACCGTGAACTGAGGTCTCTCTGGAAACATGAGTTTTTGATCTGTGCGTAAGCACGCACTCTTTGGAGTGCTAAAAGAACGATACGGAAGTACAATATATGCAAAAGCATCATGATTCTTAATGTTTCCTGAACGAAAGTGCTTTAACCTGAGTTGACTTTTTTTTCTGAAGAGAAAATAACCACTAGAAGCAGAAAACGTGACCTTACATTTTTCAAATTACAAAAGCAAATTACAGGAGGAAATGCAGAACAAAAGTTACTTTTTTTATAAAGGAGTGGATGGAACAAAGTCAGACTTTGTTATGAACAGTACCAACCACGCTCATTTATAATGAAAGAGTAAACTCGCTTTTTCATAATTCGACTGATACTTTTCTGGCTTCTGAACTAGTTGCAAATGATAATTAGAAGTTGGAATTTACAGAAGAATATTTGTGAAGAGGTAGTCACCATTTGTGGACCCTCTAATTGTATAAATCTAACTCAAAATACTACGGAAGAAAGCCTTGGCAGAATATCTAAAAAAATATCAGCGTTAAACAGAAAAGTTACAACAACCTATACACTGGTCGTAGAGAATATCTATTTTCCGCAATTCAGTGCAGTGTCAAACAAATGCTAGTATAGTAGTGGTGTGCCTCGTTAACATTTCAGCAATATGGTCGAACAGGTATCCTTGTCACGTAAGCTTTAATTTTCTGCATCGTATTCAGTGAAACGAGAATGACTCAACGACACAAATGAATTTGTGCAGTGAAAATGCTGGAAGGGAGTTACACACTTATCAGTATCTTTTGCTGGGATAATTGTTGCTGGCTCCGATTTACGTAGCGAACTTTGTTGAAGGGAATTTCGAACATGTCAGCTGAAATATTACATATATATTTTGCAATAAAATTATTATCATTTTATTATTTAACATTCATCAATTATAATAATAATAATAATAATAATTATTATTATTATTACTATTATTATTATTATTATTATTATATAATAAACGAATTCGTAAATAATGCGACTATGCCATGTTGAATGTTCCAAAGAAATTAGAGGGTAAAGGTATCCCAGTGCAATTCTACACAGGCCCATGTGATCCACAGGGGAGGTGAAGGAAGGGCTCCCATCTATTCGTTGCCTTCTGTACAAGGTTGGTGGAGGTTGAACAAGGAGGTTGCACGAGGAGATTGCGAGGCGAGCACAGCGCTCGCCGCTTTTATCCCGAGGAAAGATTCTGGTACTCACATGGGAAGGAGGCCGAGTCGACCTCAGAGCCACCATGAATGGAAACCACCAGCAAAAATCTCAACCTTCACCAATCACAAGTACTGTGGTGACTGGAACCTGGATTCTTCAGGCCAGTGCTCTACCACTGAGCTACCGTAGCTCCTTTTCCCAAGAAATTAACAAGAAAAAAATTACATTTTCTATCACATCTTCCACCACATCTAAAACTTTTTACTATATTCTCGCAGTTAGTCTGTGAATATCTTTCAAACCTTTTGAGTGATATTTGATTCCAAAGAATTCCTAGTATTCTCACAAACAGCATCAAACAGATGAGTCCAAACGTCATCCGTGAACGGGCCAATACAAGTCACGATCCCACGCAGAACCGTTTCCGACCCAAGGAAAATTCCTCCATCCCCGTCGCATGCGAGGAAAGATGCCGCAGGGGAGACAAGGGGATGTGCGGAATACGCGCCAGTAAAAAGGCCGTTAAGCGCAGCCATAATACGAGCTCTAACAGTTCGCTCGCGCTGCCTAGCGGCGAGAGAGTAATCCGAGGACGTTAAAACGCCTCTCTTCCCCAGAAGCGCTGCAGCGATGCTCAGATTGGGGTCTTCAGCATTAAACAGCGCGCGTAATTCAATCGGTGATTCTGAGAGGGAAATACGCCCTTGTTCCAAGTTATGAGAAAAAAAATCTTATTAACATCCGCCAATGCCATCTGGGATATTTATGTTGTACACAAAAGTTGTAGAACTAGTCTTTATTGATTGATAAGTATAGTCTGATACTTAAAATTTGAATTTCTGGAATGTACAGAACTGCTTTTATTCATGAGACTTATTTCCTTCATAAGGTAATTATATTTATGGATAAAATAATTATATGTATGGATTACAAAATTATATGGACCTTTTTTCTAGGTCTTTCATTCAACCCACAGCTGGTTACCTCTGTACGTTCCGATGAGACGTATACTCGACCGTATACTGGACACCAACTCATCTACGGGCTCCTCAGATCTGGATTCAGCAGAATGCGAGCACTTCCGCGACAACATACATGAGAGACAAGGGACAAACAACCATGCCCAAGGCGGGACTCGAATTCATGGCCCTGCGGACCGAAGCGATGAGTAGGTACACGCTCTTACCCACCTCGGGCATCCAGCATGCCATGAAATACTTTTTAAAACAAATTTATTTATTTTTGGATTTATGAAACAATATACTTATACAAAAATTATAATGATGTGAAGTAATGTATGATGCTATATGTATATGAAAACTTTCTGGAAGTAATGGAAATATTCATGTGAGATGTATTTTACTATTTTTTGAACAACGGTTATTTTCTTTTTGTTGATCGGAAGAACAGCAGAAACAAACATTCATGAAAGGCCAGTCAGATACTTCTGTGTTGTCGTGGAGCGTTCCCTTTTGCCAACATGAATATTTTTTAAAATTTATTTTATTCCTGTTCGGCAGTTTGGCCTTTCAGGGGTTTGTACATATTTTATTTAACATGAGTATTTGATAAGTTCATCAATGTATGTACTAACATGCCACCAGGTAATCGAAGTATTTATTTTTTTTGTACGTTAGCTCTTTTACTTCCAAAGAGCCACACCAGAGTCCCAATAAGGACTGCAAGGAAGCCGAAGAGACTTTGCTGTTTTCTTAAAATAGTTCGACCAATATATTTTACAGTCTATGATATCCTCATTGTCCATTACTGTTGTCATAAAGCATTTAGGCGTTTTCTAGCTGATAATACTAGTTCTTCTGAATGAGGATGAGAAACTACTCCTGGACTTCTTTCTCTTTTACAGACATTAGAATTTTTAGTTGGTAATAAAACACATACTTTAAGCTGGACAAGTTTCATTTTTATACTGATCGATAGCTTGAAAAATTAACGAAGGAAATGTATATCTGAACTCTTTTTAGAAAAAACGAGGATTTATTTCTCTTTTAAAATAAACCTATTCAATTGTTTTCGACGAGAGCACAGAATTTTTAGAATGAACCCCATTACTCTGCACGGTCTTAAAGAGGTGAGTATAGAACAAGGAACAGGAAGAAATGATCGTGCGCAGACCGTGGCCCGTTTGTTACGGAACTGCTCCGCCATTCGCCTGGTGTTGACCAGAGAAACCGCGGAAAATTACCAATCAGAGCAGCCGACCGCTACAATTCTCCTCCAGACAGCGGCTGAAAGAGCAGCCAGCAATGCAGCGTGTCAAAAATTTTACCACCATCAGAAGTCAAGCCCTAGGAACTCTCAGTCAGAGAAACTGCAGTTACATCAGTTTAGGTCCTCAGCCCCCTAATCTAGTTTTATCAACTACACTCTACATGCGAGTCAGGGCCCCCTCTTAAAAATTGCATTTGTGTTGTCAGCAACCAGATCGCAGTGAACAAGTGAAGGGGACATCACTTCCAGCATCTATTACAAGGAGCAATGATCTGTTATTACTCGGGCAACTTTTCTTGAACGATGGATTGACGATTTCGGGTGGAGTGGGGATATTAGTTACAAAGTCGGCCACTAGAGTATTTTAAGTAATGCCAACGTGTGTGAAATGAAAGTCAAAACTGCATCTTGTGCTTAACTTTTTCGGGAGTTTTAGGTGACTCCCTTGAAGGACCTGGAACTGACTCAGTCATTTCTTTCGATATTGACAATAAATCTGAATAGGGGTTCTGCACTATGAAAGCAACTGGCTTTGACTAGCTTCTGTTTCGCGCCAACGAAGTTTTAATGCTTGGAAGGTTGTCATCAGTGTCCGCTGCGAGCTTTTGCCTTCAACTGTTTATTACACAAGGGAGGGGGATCAAGGTCATCGTTCAAGAAAAGTTGCGCGAGTAATATGATTGCGGCGAGTGTGGTATTTACGGTTTCTTTTGTTACACACTGCTACCAACGTATTTTTTGTTGCAAGCACCAAGATGCCTCTGCGGAGAGATCTTCCTGGCTCGCTGTATATGTCGTATATGAGAATGTAAAAATAGAAATCACGTAGGTCGATCGAAGAACGCGGGATTGAGGGCTGAAATGTTTTTCCGAGAAGGGCAGCCGAGGGATAACTGAGGTGAACAGCAGCAATTCGCGTAGCACCGCCTTCCGCATACAACGCGCGCCACCAGTGATCGGAACTATACCAACACGAACGCGGTCTTCTAGGAAAGAACTTCACCAATCATGAGCTGCTTTTTGCTGCTGGTGTTTGAGAAGTTCTCAGAATAAAAGTAAACCTAATTATTCATTTTATGTGCATGGACTGTAGCAGCTTCTCTTCGTCTTTTGCAATATTACGGTCTTCGTGGTATTCACGACCAAATTTTGCTCTTTAGAGCCTTGTAGTTTGTTAAACTATTCACAATATTTCATTCGTCTCTATTTTATTGTTAAAAGATGACCAGAAAAAATCTGAAAAGTTTCGTTGAAACCAAAACAAAATTAATATTTATATCATCGGAAATGTGTCGCTTGACTGACATCTCTTAGAATTCACTACGTTTGTTAGAGCAGACGGCAAAGGAAAAATAACTTTACTTACTTTTATAAAAATAAAGTAATTTTAATTTAATTATATTTTCGTAAACAATTAAGTTAGTTCTGTATTGAACAAGAACACTATCAAGAGCAAAGTATTTTTAACTTAAAAAATAGGTATTTCTAATTAAGGATTTCAGCACTAGATGCATCAACGTCAACTCCTAAAAGTTTCATAAATCTGTCGTTTATTTTCAATGGATTTCATGACTTTGCATTTTTAAAGAATTACATGATACATAGAAATGTACATTACAATTATGAAAAGATTCTGCACTTCATAGACTGTACGGCAATAGTACAGTGTGATATGAATATTATTTGTGCACTTTGCATACCTAAATAAGTGTTTATCTTCTCATTGTATATTATCATTGTATATTTCTTTTATTAGATCACAGCAACTCTTTTAATAATTATAGACAGTTTGTTACAGTTTTCATTATAGCACTGGGGTTTGACCAAGTGAGAGAGAAGTTCACAAATCAAGCATTAAGCATGAACTTCGGCCATCATTAACTTTTTCCATGATTCGGGTTTTGCGTGAAATCATTTTTTTAAATCAATTTATCCTAATGAGACTTACTTCAATGCGATTTGATGTGCATTGTAGTTGTTGGCGGGAATATTGACTGAGCTCAAGAATTGCACAAGGCAGTTTGTGTCAATTCTTGGGGCCGTATGGTTCAGTTTTGATTTTGGTGAAAACGGGGCATCATAACGCAGTTCATCAAGTGGAGCATTCATAAACCTGCTGAGAAATTCTAATGAATCAGACATGGAGGTAACGCCCCAGAAATGAGACAAAAGTAGAAATGACGATGTCAAGATTATTGCCAAAAAAAAAAAAATAAATAATAAAAAGATTACGAAAAATTATACCAGCAATTTACGGAGGGGCGTTGGAGTCTGGTATATCGAAGAATTAGCAGAAAAAATTAAATCCACAACTTTATGAACCCATTATTCGGTATCATATCTACTTTAAACATCATAGCAAATTGGTATGTCCAAGTATAGAAACTTACATGCTTTATTATGATGTAAATCTCATAGATACAAAGCAAAAATTTATAACATTATCTCTAATGAAATAAAATCATTTAGAGATGAAACATAAGATGAAATATACATTTTAACAGCAGAAAATACAACATTTAATAACAGAAAACTTCGTAATTTATCCAAAATCAGGTATGAATGTATTTTTATATTATTGCTGTTCTCCAAACAAATACATATGTTGGGTATAATGGGTGCTTATTGCAGACCTGCATTAGATGAATTAAAGTGGAATGATGCACAGGATGCTCAATCTACTAATTTATTCGTAATATCGAATACAAAAAAACCAACGTGTCATGTATTGTATTTAACAGTAACAAAGAAATATTATGAAATTTGCAAAAATATATAAATATATGCTCAACTCATTGCAATACTCTTTTCTATTAATATTAGTGACAAACGCACTGTGCCAAACGCGAAAATCAACACATTGTGAAATATGTGTAAATAAATAGATATCTTATGTCATGTTAATTCAACTTCATATTCTGGTGAATTATTACCCAGAAGTTCAGAGAAATTATTAGTTAACGCTGGTGGTGACATTGCTACTTTGAAAAGACACAGTGGCTAGTGGCTAGCAATCTACAAATGATGCTGAAGAATATAAATAAATAAATTCAAAATAAAATACAGTTTTCAAGTTAAATTCAAACTTTCTTGGAGAATCAATAGGAATATATATATATATATATATATATATATATATATATATATATATATATATATATATATAATTTATTATATCGCCCACAAATATTAATAATGAAATAATTCAGTAGATACATTTTAACAATTGTACTGTAAAGAATTTGTGTTTTGTGAATTTTGTGACGTGTTTTGCTTCATTTTAATTTTCAGTTTTTATTCTTCTTTAATATGTCGAAAAAACGAGATAAAAACCTAATGAAAATAAATAATAAGAAAGACAAAAAACTTTGCAAGTTTCGTTGATATTTTTTTTAATTATATTCGTAGCATACTATTGTATATGATAAGTCGTAGACCTGAGGATGTACTCGTAGTTAGAAAATCCTGCAAAGTTGGCAAATGAAGCATATTTCTTTAACCTGACTTACGCTCAAAATGAGAGCTAAGAATCTTGACGTACAATGTTTACAGTGGAAAATGGTGTGGTATTTACAACATTGGAATCATTATAGAAATAAATATGAGGCGATGTTTCGTAAGAGTTTATTACTGCATAAAGCTACTGCGGCCAGCAATGCGGCCGGAAGAAGCTTTATGCAGCAATAAACACGACTAACCAACGCCTCATGATTATTTTATAATGTAATATTTAGCTTTAAAAGCAATGCTCTTAACGAAGATGTGTATTTTTTTAAATATCGTTAATCTTGCAATTTTTAACTTTTATTTTTAAATTTTATTTCACTTATTTATGTGTAACTTTTATTCAACTTTCAACATTTATTGTTTAAATGATGGGAAAGGGATTCTGGAACTCAAAAAAACGTGCGCAGATTATCTTCTCCCCCATACGTCACATACAGTTTTTACTGTTTTTTTTTTGACTAAATAAAGCAAATGAAATCAAACTCTTCAATAGCTAAATTACAATTCTCGGCCTGGGCATCACGCGACAGCCCACCCCTAGCCCCCAGTGGTCCGCTGGACGTCAGCGGCCGCCTCCTGGGCTTAGGGGCAGCAAAGGCGGCCAGCCCCGAATCACCGAAGGGCTTAAACTACTCCGGGGAACAGCGCCGGGCCTCGGCCGGGCACGTCGGGGATGCCGCAGATAAGAGATGCGGGCGGGCGGGAGGGAGTCGCTCAGGGCAGTGAAGGTGAAAGGGGGAGGCAAAGAGTGAAGGCCGGAGGCAGGGTGGGTGGAGGACTGAAAGTAGATGTGGAGAGAGTGATGGTTAGAAGCAGGATGAGCGTTGTGGAAGCGGTGAGAAGGGAAGTAGGTTGACGTGGAGAAATTCTGGTAGAGAATGAATGTATAGGTGATTAAGGGATCGAAGTGGATGGGAGCTTGGTGTGGAGTGTGCGGGTAGACTTAAGGCAGGCATGAAAAAGGTTGTTGGGAATGCGATGGAGTTGTAAATTGGTGGATTTGGAGTGAATTCGGCGAGGCAGGTGGCGGAAGAGGAGGCAGGCAGAGGAGATTACTACTAGGCTGTCCAGGAGACGCAGAGTCCTAGGCACAGGTACCAAAGAGTCGCCCACCGTCCTGCAACATTACTCAAGGAAAAATACATATCGGAGCTAAGAGCAATTAGCTCCGGGGAAGGTCGCAGAATGTTGGGCGAAACTTTGGCACCTGGACAGTAGACGCTGACGCCGGCCGAGGAAGCCTACGCTCCCAGAGAGAGGGGACGTAGTGGAGAGGGAGCGGAAATGTAGAAGAGAGGACACGAAACGTGAAGGGGAGTGCGGGGAAGAGGGAAGAAGCGGTAAGGGGGCGCAGAGGGGACGGACAGGATGATGAGATGTGGAGGGAACGATGATGTAGGGGAAGAAAACGAAGATATCGGAGAGATGGAGCGCGGAGAGGTGGGGAGGGGGCGGGAAAGAAGCGGGGAGGGAGCTGGGAAGAGAGCGGGGAGGGAGCGGGGAGGGAGCGGGGAGGGAGCGGGGAAGGAGCGGGGAAGAAGCGGGGGAGGGAGCAGGGAGGGAGCGGTGAGTGAGTGGAGAGGGAGCGGGGAGGGAGCGGGGAGGGAGCGGGGAGGGAGCGGGGAGGGAGCGGGGAGGGAGCGGGGAGGGAGCAGGGAGGGAGCGGGGAGGGAGCGGGGAGGGAGCGGGGAGGGAGCGGGTAGGGAGCTGGGAGGGAGCGGGGAGGGAGCGGGGAGGGAGCGGGGAGGGAGCGGGGATGGAGCGGGGAGGGAGCAGGGAGGGAGCAGGGAGGGAGCGGGGAGGGAGCGGGGAGGGAGCGGGGAGGGAGCGGGGATGGAGCGGGGAGGGAGCAGGGAGGGAGCAGGGAGGGAGCGGGGAGGGAGCGGGGAGGGAGCGGGGAGGGAGCGGGGAGGGAGCGGGGAGGGAGCGGGGAGGGAGCGGGGAGGGAGCTGGGGAGAGAGCGGGGAGGGAGCGGGGAGGGAGCGGAGGAGGGAGCGGTGAGAGAGTGGAGAGGGAGCGGGGAGGGAGCGGTGAGGGAGCTGGGGAGAGAGGGAGAGGGAGCGGGAAGGAAGCGGGGAGGGAGCGGGGAGGGAGTGGGGAGGGAGCGGGGAGGGTGCGGGGAGGGAGCGGGGAGGGAGCGGGGAGGGAGCGGGGAGTGGAGAGGGAGCGGGGAGGGAGCTGGGGAGAGAGCGGGGAGGGAGCGCGGCGGGAGAGGGGATGGTGCAGGAAAGGATCTGGGAGGCAGCGGCCCGCACACCGTCGCGTCGCGAAGGGCAGAGTCGGTCACCGGGCGCGAGCGAGGGAGGTCGAGGCGGCCAGGCAGTCGAGAAGACGCCGTTCGGATCCTCCGCGATAACGAACACCGCGATAGTTGAGCAGGTAATCGAAAGGGCCGTCTCTCCGAGCAGCGAAAAACTCCGCCCGTGGGGAGGCGGCTGGCGGCCGGGAATGCGGTCGAAGAGACGGAAGGCGGTCCCGAGGCGGGATGCGGTCAGGGGGAAGGCAAGGACCCGCGGGGGCGTAGCGATGCTGGGAACTGGAGAGTCATCAGCGACAGAGGAGGTGGTACGAGCGATGAGATGGATGCAGTAAAGGCTGGCTTCTCTTGGAAATTAAAGGGTGCTGGCTTCTCTTGGAAATTAAAGGGCGCTGGCTTCTCTTGGAAATTGAAGGGCGCTGGCTTCTCTAGGAAATTGAAGGGCGCGGGCTTCTCTTGGAAATTAATGGATGTGGGCGGAGATACGGTTGCTTGTATAGAAAGATGAAGTGAAAGAATGGAGAAAAATGCAGGGATGGAATGTTCGTAATTCTCTAATGGCGTGAAGTTCGTTCGATGAATCAATGGTAAATGCCAGCAATGAGCGTAGCGGTTAACACCGAATCATGCTGTGGTTTTGGACAACAGCCGGAGCTTGGGAATAGAGTAGCGGGAGGATTGGGAGTAGGTTTCCGCATCATACAGTTGAATAGGTAAAATAAAAGAAGTTGGGACGGAGGATGGAATTGGATCACACAAGAAAGTGCTAAGGTCACAATACTCTGGGTTAAAGAGATCTGGATATTGGGTGGCGAAAATCGTAGTTTCATGAGAACTGAGAAGGGTAGTAGGGAACAACAATGCCAGCAATTGCCAGGAGTTCACGAATTCACGCCTAGGATTTCCTTGCAAAGCAGCCAGAGGGGTAGCGGCAACGGGCACCGTGTGTGCTCAGTGTGAGGCCGGGTTAAGTCGTAGGAACGACGTCGAGAACAGCAGACTGCGGCGGTGGCGGCAGTGCGAGCTCGCGGGCGGGACGGGAAGAGACGGCAGAGTGGCGATGGCTGCCGTTGAGTCTGGGGTGGGCAATGAGGACGGCGAGGACGGCCAGGACGGCGGAGTAGGCGGTTCTGTCCGGAAGGACGGGATGGGGCATGGTGAAGGGCAGAGAGGGGCCGGAAGGGACGAAGGAGTGGCGAGGCTGGCGCGGATAATGGTGAGGCCGGCGTGGGGCAGTAGCATAGTGGCGAGGACGGCGTGAGCGCAGAAGGGAGAGTCAGGGTAGGATCAAAAGAGTGAAAAGGGAAGGTGCGGACGGTGACTAGGGTGGTGAATGGTGACGAGAGCGGCGTGGAGTGCGGCGCAGGCGATGTGGACGGTAACTAGGGTGATGTGGACTGTAACTAGGATGGCGTGGACGGTGAAGAGAGCGGTGAGGACGGTGACGAGGGCGGCGTCGACGGTAACTAGGGCAGAGTGGACGGTGAGTAAGGCGGTGTGGAATGTAATGTGGACGGTGACGAGGGCGGTAAGGATGGCAACGATGCTGGGGTCGGCGCGGGGCAGTAGAGGGGCGGCGAGGATGGCGAGGACAGCTTGGGCGCGGAGGAGAGTGCCGGAGAAGGATTGCAGAAATGGTAGGGGTGGCGAAGGCTGAGTTGGAGTCGGATTTATTGTTGGTGATAGAGCTGCGATAGCGGCGTGCGCGTTGTGAACTGCCCTCTCGGTGACGAAGAGATGAGCTCGTCAGCGATGACCATGAGATCGGTAGAGCTATGTAGGGCGAGGAAGGTGGTTAGAACGGTGGGGAAGTTCATGCCGATGAGGACGGTGGGGGCGATGTGAACGGCGACGGCGGCGGGGGAGGCGTGAGCGGTGAGGGCGGCGAGGGCGTTGAGGGCGGCGAGAGCGGCGAGGGCGGCGAGGGCGGCGAGGGCGGCGAGGGCGGCGAGGGCGGCGAGGGCGGCGAGGGCGGCGAGGGCGGCGAGGGCGGCGAGGGCGGCGAGGGCGGCAAGGGCGGCGAGGGCGGCGAGGGCGGCGAGGACGGCGAGGACGGCGAGGGCGGCGAGAGCGGCGGCAACATCGGGAGTCACCCAGTGAGCAAGGCGGCGCGGCCGACGTCGTCGTCGAGGGCGGGGAGATCGGAGGCGGTGAGGGCGGCGAGGGTCGGCAGCGGAGCTTCGGCCGCCAAGTGGCCACGAGGGGGGCGCGGCTGAGGACGGGGTGTGGTGGAACTTTCTCTTCGCCGCAGCGGCGGCGGCCCGATACCCGTGGGCGGGGCGGGGCGGGGCGGGGCGGCGTGGGCGGCCGGGTCGAGCGGAACTTCGGCCGGGGCCGCCGCTCGCCGGCGCAGGGTCACAGGTGCGCCGCTGTAGGCGTCTTAACATAAAGCACAGCCGCGCTGCCTCCAACTTGCTTCCGGCCGGCGCCGCACAAGCACTGCCACGCCGAGTCACCGCGTTTTCGCCCTGTGTGTGTGTGTACAGAGGGCGTCGAAGGAGTTCGTTTGAGGAGGGGCGGTGGGAGCGCGCCCGAAGCAAAGGCCGCAATGGGGACTTACTCGCGCACTACGGACTGGCGCAGGACGGAGCCGCGTTTCCGAGCGGAAGTGCGAATGGATCCTTCGCGGGATGTGTTTAGACAAAATTATTCCCTTCTCGTACGGGTTCCTGAGCTTGGTCGATGAACGTAGTTATTACCTGATCTTACGATCACGCACAAAGTCACACTACTCAGAAACGTGTGGTACTCTATAGTAATGTTTTTTGTTTTTTAAAATTTTGTTAAAGAAACAAATTCACCAGTAAATCTGTAGCTTTACAGAAAATGGAAATTCCTTGCTTTATTTCCATTTAAAATAGTAAATAAATAGTGTTATTGATATATTCAAATTAATATGCAATGACAGGCTTCTGCAATCAAGAATAATATAAAGCTTTCTTTGAATTATCAAACGAAGACCAATTATTACACATTTATTAGTATTATTCAAACTAGTCGATACCAATGTTCGTGGAAGAGCTTTGTGAGCTACGTAGAATACAATACGAAAATACAATATATAAGTTTTTGAAATGAAAAAAATATTTGGGGTGATCAAAATAGTTGTTTAAAATACATACATATTTATAGTACAATTCTCGCCTTAAATGGATTAGTCATATTTAATTAACAATATTTCGGAGACTCACTCTAGAGAGAAAGGGAACAACTATGGGACTCAAAAGCTCCTGTACTATTTAAAATCTATACATTAAAAAACGGAAACTAGCGTTGCTATCAGAACTTACTTTCTTGTATTATTGGTAACGGTTACATAATATTATAATATGGCAGCTTATATTCCACTAACACTTCAGATTTCACAATGAATCTCTAACACTGTAACTCAAAAATGCCCAAAACAACTAATAGTTATAAACAATTGTGCTTGAAATGCGTAAAAGATTTATATTTAGAAACAGACTAATAAATATCTACCTTCAAAAATAAAGGTTTAGAATCAACTTTAATAAAATTAACTTGGCAATTTTCGAAATGCCAGAGGTGTTAATAATAAAACCATACAATATTTATAAAAAGAACCACGTAATATTGCACCACGTAATAACAGCATAACGTTTGTCTAAACTTGTTTACGAGAAATCAAAAACAAATACAAAACTAAATTTACTTTTATCTAAAACAATGAAAATGTTTTCCCAGAACGTGATTAATTCTGTAGTGAAAGTATTCTATGATCACTGAGAGAGCGAGAGGCAAAAACGAATACCTTGTTGGCTGACGTTTTGCAAGTCTGCCCTTTGTGACGCATAGTTACGTTCCAGTTCTGTACTCACTGAGACTAAATTTTCCACTCTCAATCATTGCACCAGCAATCAATTAGCTGCCTTATTTGGAAACACTGCGCTCTAACGCTCAAAGCTTTTCGCGAAAGAATCGACCATCTCATCTGATGAAATACAAACTCAAAGCGTTTGTAACAGGAAAAAGACGATGGAAATTGCTATTACTCAGTACCCCTAGCTGATAAAGGAAACAACGTATCTCACTTAAATTTGGCCAAGAAGTGCATTACTCGGCCTTTCACACACACACACACACGAACAAAAATATATGAAAAGTTCGAATAAAAAACTGGGGGGTATATTACATACAACTTTATCGCAAATTGAAAGATTGTTATCTTTTGTGAATTTCGTCGTACCTAAGGAGATCGATTGTTACATCTTCACGAAGGCCTTTTTATTTTCGAACTTTTCGCTTTCAAAACAATAATGTTGAGCTTAAATGCATATACAAGTATAATTAATGTTAATAATTAGAAAGAATGTTTAAAAAACGCTCTAAAAAGTAGGCACGGAGACATTTGCTATCTCACCACTTTCCGTAGTTTCTGTTTTAATTGATTGTATTGCTATTTTGATACAAGTTATGAGGTACTACTTTGTAGCATTGAAATGACGACGTGTTCATTGCAAATTCTCATATTTGTAATTGAACGCACTCGCACTTTTGAATGTATAACATACGTTACATTTATAAAAATATGTAATTGCATAATATTACGATAGTGGTAGCCAACTTAGTGATGCAACAACTTTCACGTTGTATCACAAAATATGGTTACGATACAAAATATTTCAGAAAGAATAATCAAGTATGCACTTAATTTGAAGAGTAACAGTGGGAGCGATCAGGTGGAAATAATTAATTCATTAACCTTACACCTCATAATACAGTCGTCTTTATAATAAACTCTTTCACTTCAAGTATACATTCTTCATAGCTGTTTGATGACGAATATTCATTATAATTACGAAGATGTAGATCTATGTGCTTCATTATTACGTGCCTCGTTCAACAACAAAAACAAAATTAAAAAACGAGAAGCTTCACACACTGAAGCATGTTTTCCGTCTATGTTGATGAAGTTTAATATATTTTCTCACTGATATATTTTTTTGTTTCTAAGACTCAGTTCCGTTACAAGTCCGATGCCTAGGGAAAAACACAAAAAAGGAAAAGAAGATACACTATATTAAAAACAAGTAGTTCGAATTGAAGCCTCCATCAATAAAAATATGTAGAATTAGGAAAAGAACGCTGAAATAGTTCTGTATATTCCCACCAAAAGACAACAAACATATTTCTGATAACACCTAACGTTATGCAAAATAAAACTGAATTTGAGTTTTCGTTGGAGTCTTCTGAGATTCCAAGTGTTCGTCTACGGATCATTCTATTTCAAGTTAATTTATGACATTAGAAAGAATTTACTTAAAATATAATTATTTTATAAAGTACAAAAATAATAAAACTATTTTCCAACTGATGACATAGTTTCGAATACTTTCTGTACTACAAGGCAAACAATAGCTGTAGGGTCTCAAAACACCCACGCGTCCATGGTGGGATACTTTGTAGTTGTACTGTATTGTCGTTGATGGGATCAAATTAACTCCATAACTCGGAACCTATTTGACACGTGATTATAAAACTTCACAAACTTTGTTCAGACTCAATACGCAAGATTTCATCAAATTCGTATTGGATGTGCGGGCAGCACTAGATCACTTGTCATTGATTGATCATATAACACTGGTTGAACACACAAAAGTGCTTCCCATTTGAAAAAAATATTTGTGTGGACTAAGATTCGAACTTAGGTTACTAATGTTTTTCCGTATATTCGGTACCCCACGAAGTGCTCAGTTTGTATGTAAAGCTCCCGACGTATAAAAAATCATAAGTTTGAAAATTTTAATTTTTAAAACTTTTTTTCGATGAAAAATGGAGTTGTTCTCAGCCGCACTAGTGTTTGTCAGGTCACATTCTCACACGAGTGAGAGATTTCTTGTACACCAGAACATATTGAGTTGCATATCAACCAGAGGCAAATGTAATATAATTATGTAACTTCGGTATAGGAGATTTCGCATGTTCATTGGAAAAAAGTATCATCTCTGGCTTCTCCACCAGCCACACAAAATTGTATCAATTCTGAGACAGCCTGTAGAATGGATACGATTACCGTTATATAATGTTTATTTGTATTTCTGGAAAATTTGCTTCAGTTTTGATCTGTGAATTGTGAAACTGCTAACGTTTCGCGTGGTTAGTCGGCAGTGCACTTTGCCCTTCCCAACGCTCCTACGAGAGAGCCTTCGCCCGAGCTGTTTATACCGCCCACGATTTCCCAACGGAGACTTCACTGGCAAATTCTTTTCATCTGCAACGACGGATCCATCTAATCTGATACGAATACACCGCGAAAACGGAGCAGACGCAAGCAAGAAGAGCTTAAGGACATCTTCTACCTGCAAGAAATCTTCAAGACGCTTGAGAGGCTCATGATCTTCCATGGATTTTCAAACCCCATGCGATATAATCGAAGTATTTTTTTCCATGAACTGCGATTGATAAAAAAGTAGAAAATCCCTGTTTTAGGTTTGCTACACGAACCGAGTGTTCTATCGATTCAACAGATGCACTTTTGTTCACCAACTAATATTGAGAAAGAAGAAAATGTGTATGTTTATAGGGTTGCTGTGTTTATGAAAAGAAGAACATATTTTTCTACGCCGCTCTGTTAACTGGAACCCTTATTACCGCTTAACTTACAGACTTCTCATATATATGCTTAATTAGGGACGATCTCGTTTAAGACAGAAAATTATCTACACATACAGAAAATAATGTAGGCACAATACACTGATGTACTGTTTGTGCAGATATCATTACGATTCAACCTCAATGCCGTTTTCACATTGTTATCTCTCTGAAAACTGTGATTAAAAAAACAAAATATGTTTTTAAACAATTCAGACAGTTTTATTCAAAATATGCATTCGTTTCCGTTGAGTCTAGTAAAATGGGCGTTTTCTTGATTGCCATATATTGAAGAATTCATAAATAAGCATAATAGTTAAAACATAGCCTGTACATTTTATAATGGAATAGTTGTTTATCCATACTTACATTAAATATTTCCAGAATATTAACATACGGGTGTTTGTGAGCTTCGAGTGAAGATTTTGAGGTAAAGAATTTGCAGGACTCACTCACCTGTAATAAAAAAACATATTCTTATCAATGAGATGATCAGGCTTTCTCGACATCCCATAAAAACAAAAATCATAAAACAAAATTTCTTTCACGATATTTATACCTCTGAGAGGGTATCTTCAATTTAATTAGAAGGTGTTATGGCCTGTATCTATAAGATATATTATCTCTATAAGAAATAAACTTATTACTAATATTATTTTCTCATCAGAGAAGGTTTTAGGATTTTGTGAAACGCGAAACTTGTGTGAAGAAATTTTCAAAAGTGAACTATTAGAATAATAGGTTTGGCGCTTCTGAGTATCGGTGTAGCCAAACTATGTCAGTAAAACCAACATCCGTCAATTTAGAATTGGCCCTTTCTGGAGCTAAAGAGTACAAACGCATGCCGTGGGAAAAATGACATAATAAATGATTTTTCATGGCGGTAACAAATCTATAGAGCTGTGGATGAAGAAACAAGAGGAAGAGGCGCCGAACGTTTTGATATCTGTGAAGATATTGTCATAAGTAATTCCAGAAGTGATTTGGAAATCGTCTATAAATCTTCGAGTCGCGAGATGACAAGGGATTTTATCTGCTTTCCAAAATCACGAATGCAATTTAATATGGATACTTCACGAATGAAATTTGAATTTAGTCAGTAAGTAAGGCAATTAATACACTTCAATAAAATGAAGCTGATATCTTTACGAATTTTCTATAAGTAAAATTTCTTCAATCTCTTATCACTATATGCAGGGCCGCCAGAGTAAATCAAACAATCATAAATCGCCATCTCACGGCATGCTAGTTTAGTGATGTTCAAGAAAGGATCCCCCCCTAGAAGGTAATAATGAATAACTGGTAATTTTGGAAGGGGAAAGTCGTCTGTGAGTATTAGGTACGATCTGGATACTTGCACGGTATTCGCTGAACTCCCATAAGCGGAATCGGCGGTTCAAAAATTGCATAGATAAGACGAGGGTGAGAGATAATGAGAGCAGACGCATTCAAAGGAGGGGTACTCGTATAATCCCAAAAGTCTTCGGAAAGCGGCTGGTGGAAAGCAGTGGGCGGCTTCAGGTATTACTCTCGCAACTTTTCTTGAGCGATGGATTGTAGAAATGCAGGTAAAGTGGGGGAATTAGTTACAAAATCGGCCACTAGATTTTATGAAGAAATGCCATTCTCTGGAGATACAATTTGCCTTCGTAACTTTCTCAATGATTTGCGTTCTAACTTTCTCAGGAGTTCGAGGTATCTCCTGCGATCAATCTCCACCTGCTTCGATCATTTCTTTAGATTGTTATACAAAATCACGGACAGAAGTCCTCGACTTCACCGGAAAATAGTTTCTATTTCGCTGCAGTGATAATGTGTTTAGAATGTCATCAGTGCTCGCTGAGAACTTTTGGCTTCCACTGTTTATTGGGCCAGAGAGGGGGAAGCAAGGTCATCGTTCAAGTTGTACGATTAATAACAAAATCCCGGTGTCTGACGCGCATACACATGCTTGTAGCTTGGTCGATATGAATGGGTTGAAATAATTCTTATGTATTCGTATAACGCCAATTAAGTGTAAATGTTGTGTAAATGAAAAAAAACCCTCGCCAGGGAATGAACAAAATGAATCACTTGTTTCAAGTTTTAAGTTACAAGTTTGGGCAAACAAAAATTCAAGTTTTTTTGTACAATAGTACACTTAATTATTTTCAAAACACAACATAAAGTTGCGTTTGTAACTATTATACTGAGAGAATGTTGTTTTGTGGTAGTTAATGAATACATTTTGTTAAATACGTTAAAAGAATACTGTTCGGGGAATGATTTGGATAAAATATGCCAAAAACAGTATGCGTGTTCATTTGGTTTCGATGTTTCATGAATTATTAACAAAATATGTTGAGTAAGCTTATTTGTTTAGTTACGTGTCTCTTGATGGAAATTCAGTCCTATATTTTTAAATTCAATGCTGGTACATCTTCACAGCTGTAATAATCATTTAACTATATATTTCATAATAAATTGTGTTATGATATGGTTAGGTTTAAGTTAGGAGTTACGTAATGACACGAAATAACCCTCTCCGACTTCAGGTGTATTGCTGAGGAATAAAGAAAATCTAGAACCCATAATTCTCTCGAAACATTTGAGAAAATGTCTGCAAATGACATAAAACATATTACATCATACTACAATCCATTACTGCCAAATATTACTTAATATCATTAAATTTATCGCCATCACTGTCACAGGAACAATACTACAAAACAAGAGACATATGAAACGACTGACTTGAACAAATTGTGTGAGAGAAAACTTAATTTTCTCCTTACATTTGTTTTATTATCATGGACTTCATACTATACAGACCTGAGGACTTTCATTCACCCAACAATGAAGAAAAAAAGTAAGTAGTAATGAGGAATGATTAAATGGGAATGATACATCTCTGTCAAAATATTGATCATTTCCAAACCGTTTGCCATTTCCCACAGGTACTAGTAGTTTATATACGAGCAGTTCTATATCTTGAAACTAATTTTGTACGAATGCAGATACTTTGGAAAGACAAGCTTATTCCCGCATAACAGGCATACGAAACATTTAAAACAAAATTAATTAATTGTAATTTTATTAAGCGACTCCAGTTCTTCAATAATCGTAGATACACACACACATTAAGAAAATTGTTGGTGGTACCTTATTACTTATTTAATTTATAAACAAACAATGATGATCAGGATTGTGCAGTGCAGTGAACTGAGTAGAAAAAGAATGCAAACTATTTAAACTCATTGTCCTTTTATACTACTATAATAGTTGTCGGTGATAGTGGTTGTTTGTAAACCACTGTGTAATTATTCACTGCAGGTGGCACCAACCAGTAGTGGAGATAAATGATCATCAAACGGGAGCGTAGGCTTCCGCGGCCGGAATCAGTATTTACTAGGCTTTCCGGGTGACGCCGCGTCCATGGCGAAGGTGCCGACGTGCCACTGCGCCCCATTGTGAGCGCTATTAACTCTCCCACCCACCCTGTCACCCGCTATGTGGCCGATAAATTGCAGCCTTTGACTGACGACATCAAGTCAGCTGTTAGGAATTCGGCACACCTTATTGAAATACTTAAGAAGCATCGTGTAAATGACTCGGACATCCTCGTCAGCTTCGATGTCACGTCTCTGTTCACAATGGTTCCGGTGGACGAGGCGGCCACTGTCATTCGCAGTAAACTTTGCTCCTTGGGCTCACTCCGGAATGGGCCGACTTAGCTGAGTTCTGTCTCACGTCCACTTTCTTTCAGTACCGTGAGCAACTATATGCTCAAGTTGAAGGAGCGGCCATGGGTCCCCCCTCTCTTCGGTTGTGGCTAACCTTTTCATGGAGGCTTTCGAAACGGAAGCCCTGGAGAATGCCCCTCTAAAATCAACCTTATGGCTCCGGTACGTGGATGACACACTAGTAGTGTGGCCCCACGGCCCTCACACCTTCGCTGACTTTCTCCAGCACCTTAATAACACACACCTCAAGATTAAATTCACGATGGAGGTGGAAAATGAGGGAAAATTGCCTTTCCTCGACGTGCTGGTGAGTCGGAAAGTGAACGGCAGACTAGGGCACAGTGTCTACCGGAAACCCACCCACACAAACCGTTACCTACATGCTGGCTCTCACCATCACCCAGCAACTAAACGCAGGGTTCTGAAAACGCTGGCCATCAGAGCAACTAGGGTATGTGATAAAGAATCGTTGGACTCTGAAATTGAGCTCCTAAAGACTACATTTCGAGCCAACGGATATAGCGCTAACGCTACCAACCAAGCGGTACGGCAGGCTACGACCTCTGCCAAAACTTCTGATATCACCAAAACCAGTGACAATTCCAACACAAAAATAGCCACTCTGCCATATATACGCGGTGTCACCGATAAGATTGGCAAGCTTCTGAGCCGCTTTGATATAAAGACGGCCTATAAAGCCCAGGAAAAACTCGGGCAAAAGCTTGTACGCGTGAAAGATCGCGTCCCACCGCTTATGTCATCGGGGGTATACGAGATCCCATACAGCTGCGGCCATAGTTACATTGGCGAGACGGGACGTACCGTAGAGGAACGCCTCCGGGAACATATTCGTAATTATAAATACAATAATACGAATAAATCGGCCGTAGCCCTGCACGCATGGAAAACTGGCCACGCTATTTTATTTGATGACACACGCCTCTTAGCCAGAGAAGACCGCTGGGGCACGAGGTGGGTAAAAGAGGAGGTGGAAATCATCAAACACCCCTATAACTTGAATGCTGACCAAGGCATACGTCTACACGATGCCTGGAAACACTTATTTTATCAGGACGTCCGATCTCGACCGGACGCGGTCCTAGCTGTTCCGCAACGTCCGATTGCGGACGGAGCGCCTCCTCCCACCCTGCGGGAAGCCCGCCCCTGATTGGTCGGTGCACTCTCTCCGCATTGGCCGATAACCCGGCCATCCGGCACTCGGGTAGAGGATAAAGTAAGCCCCATTTAAACTCGTGCGCAGCACATCTCCGCGCAATACGCCCTGAGGAAGGTCGCAGAATGGCGACCGAAACGTCGGCACCTTCGCCATGGACGCGGCGTCACCCGGACAGTCTAGTAAATATCATCAAACGGACTGATGATAATACACCAACTTTGCTTCTAGTTTTAGTTCAATGTTGCTTTTTACAATAATACAATGTTCCTTTCTTGGTATTGTCGTGTACTCTAGCGACTTTTAAAGTGACATTAACTTTTCGCAGTGAGTTTAACTCGCAACTAATGTAGGAGTAGAGCCATCGTGGTGGCTTGCAGACTGGTACCTTTTCCGCCATTATCATCATCGCCATCAATCATCATTGGTTGATTTATATCCTTTATTCCTATTAATTGACAAGAAATCAGACCAAATTTTATTTTATATAAATATTCATTAAAGAAACGAATTACAATTAATTCTCCATGTTCGACTGTGTAATGGTGAATCAATATCCTATTTTCTGAACGTGTTTGATACCAAAAAACACTGATTTGTATTACACTAGTGGACCCGATAATGCTTCGCTATTGCAATGTATTCCACTTCACATGTTACTGGTCACGTGATTGTTAATCACGTTTTACGCTACTCTCTGCAAAAATTACAACTCAAGTTATACTTTCTTGCGAGTGTAGTTCCGTCTCACTCTCCGTCTCTGTCTGCCTGTCGTTCTCTCCCCCGTCTCTGTCTGTCTGTTGTCTGCCTCTCTCTCTCTCTTTCTCTCTCTCTTTCTCTCTCTCTCTCTCACTTTCTCCCACTCTATGTTTGTTTGTTTCACTGTCCGCGACTCTGCCTTCTTCTGTCTCTCCCTGTATCGGCATCTCTTGGGAGAAATTTCACAATCGTAGGGGAAGAATACGCAATGAAGACGTCATCGTACTTGAGTGTGCAACAGTTAAGTAGAGCGTCCTATTCAGGGTTCTTGAGCCAGCAGATAATCATCCTCAATGCGCGTCTATGTGAGCAGTTATTCCCGCCCTACTATGCTGTATTTTTCCCGGGAGTGCAAGCAATCCGTTGACAAAGTTTTATCGCATTCAGGTGAACGTACGGAAGCACTTTAAGTTTGAACCAAGAAACAAACATTGTCCTTTATATTTATATTACATTATTGCAATACCATTATCAACAAGATGTTTCAGAATTCTCGAAATATAAAATAAGAAAAAAGAAATAAACTTAGTGATAAATCTCACTACTTGAAGGCATACGCTCCATATTTCGCAAGTTCAAAGCAAGTTTCTATACAATTAAAAGACTATACCGAGCATCCAAAAGGAAAGTAATAATCATTTTAACAATGATATTTAATGTATTATATACTATTTGCATTCCATAGTTCTAAAGAACCTGTAACAAGTATTGTACTTCACCTTCTGTGTCAATGAAACCACATCTCGATCAGGTTTTTGTCCAGTTTCCCTGATCCTCGAGCAAATGCTGAGATGGCACCTGGTTTTACTTCTGGACATAAATGTAACTTCAAATTAACTTCTCCCCATAGCTTGTAACCGTTTTTGACGTAAATAAATATATAATAAAATTTCATTACATAATATAAAACAAGGAGGTATTTTTTAAATATTTTATGCTTGACAATTTTATGCTATTTTATGCTATATTTTAAGTGACCACTATTGACATTCTGGTCTCTAGTCGCGTCGTAATCCTGACCCTACTAGCGCGCATGCGCCCGTCACACAGCACCGAGAAGCAAGGAGATTTTTCCGCGAGCGTTTCTTTGAAGCGGAGTATACCTCTCGCAGCGACTCAACACGTGCGGTGACGTCCGGGGGGGGGGGGGTAGGGGCGGGGGCGGGGTGCCGAGCAGCGGGCATTGTGCGGCGAAGTCGTCGCAAATCCGGAGCGCGAGGCTTATCGGAGTCGGCGCAGACCCTGGGCGCTCTCGTGCAGATTGCGGTGGCGGCAGCGGCGGCGGCGGCGGGGGTGGGGGTGGCGGTAGGGGGTAGGGGGTAGGGGTGCGGGCGCAGACTGCGGAGTTAGGGGTGACGGAAGTGTTGATGCCGTCGGTGACGGCTGCCGCTGGTTTGCGAGGCGGGGGCCGGGGCTAGGGGTGACAGTGAGGGTGGCGGTGGCAGTGGTGGTTGTCGGGGATGAGGGGTTGGTTGGGTGGGGGAGATGTTGGAGGCGAAGGTGGGGAAGCAGGTGGAGATGTCTGCACGGAATGGAGGTGGCGGCTGTGGCGGTGGCAATGAGGTTGGGGGGCGGGGCTTGGCTTAGTGGGGGAGGTGATGTGAGCCGGGTCCGCCGTATTTGATGGAGAGAGGTGAGAGCGGACGCAAACTCGGTGACGCAGTTGGGAAGGTGAGGTCGTCACGTCTGGGAGCACAGAGATTAGATGGGAGAACGTGAGTGGGACAGTTGCATGAAGTTGGTTTTTATGACGGAGGCTGGTACGTAGAGGGAGTGAATGCGATGAATTGATAGAGGCGAGTTGAGTACGACGTATGCGATAGAACATGTTTTTGGATGTGACAGATGTTGAGACGGAGTAACCAGGCACCGGTGTGACTGATAGAAGAGGCGAGGATGTGGTAATGTGGCAGAGCAGACAATCATCAGGGACATTACAATTTCGCGAAGAAGTGGATAGAAAGGGTGGTGAAGAACACGGAAACTCATTTTGGAAGATTAAGTGGTTAAGATTAAGAAAAGAGACAAGAGAGAAGACAGTGGGTTGAAAGGAACTCTGAGGCAGCATGTTTAATGGGGAACGAAGAGAATGAAATCTGTGACGCATGTCGGGACACTGAGAGAGCCTTAAGCGGGCAAGATTGATAAATAATTTCGCTGGTAAATTTGACAGAGAAGGAGATTTTTGGAAATCGAATTTCGAATGAGGAATGCTGCCAAGGTCATCGCAAATAAGAGGAGATGGTACCTAAGGACTAAAGAAATGAATTCTCGAGAAAGCATGAGAGAACAAGTAATAGCGGAATGACAGAACTCTATGTTCATTGCGAATGAGTGATGAGCATGATGTAGTCGGGAAGATGACCACATCTAAGAAAGAGAGACAGAGAGAGACAGTGGGAGAGTGCAGATGGGGGAGAAGGGAGAGAAAAGAAAGGGAGAGAGAGGAGAGAGATAAAAAAGAGAGGATGGGAGAGAGAGAGAGAAGATAAGAGAGAAGACATGAAATCGAGGGAGACGACTTTGTTTATCAGGGATTGGCGCTTGTGAGAGAGACATGTAAAGATTTTCCCAGTGCGAAGGTAGAGGAAGGGAAGGAATTAGACATAGCAGGGGCGAGAAAAGTTGAGACAGAAGAGTTGTGCGCAGGTTAGACGGCAAAAAGGCCACGATGGTCGTGACGGTAAGAAAAACGTGTGGTATACGTAGGGTGGAAGCTGGGATAGGAAATGGAAATAGATTAGTGGTGAAATAGATGACGCTGTCATATAGCATAAGATATCAAGACTGAAAAATTGAAAAGTGAAGTATTAGTCGAAGTTCGATAAAAGAAAGATTGGATGTGAATTAGAATCAAGTTGTGCATGGTAGTAATAAACATGATTTTCAAATCTCGGTGAGGTCAGAGAGAGTCTGGTGAGATGCGTTAGTACTAGTGATCGTTACAGCACGTGTTACGAGAGTTACAGCACGCGATTGTGCCTATGATTAGAACGGAGCGCTTGCAGGAAAGATGATAGAGAACTGTTAATTGGATATGAAATGAGGAAGACAGGGAGAACGGTGATTTATGATAGTCCAAGAATTAGCCAACACTCCCCTTTTACTTGATAAATCATGAACCATGATGCATCGATGACACGAAGGTACAAACGGACTTAAGGTGAAAGTACCAAGCCGAAGTACGTTCGAAATGTCGTATATTGGAATCCTACTTTGGGGATAGTGCTTGAGAATATTAATAAACAGCTCATTAAATATCTAAATCATCTCTAAAGTTTACAAACCTAGAAGTACATTAGCCCCTATTAAATACAGGTATGCGGGATTGGGAAGGATATTTTAGTTTCAGTACCCTGCTGGTCACCTCGTTATGTGGTCCAATGGTGAAAGAAACAGAAAATTATTATTATTATTATTATTATTATTATTATTATTATTATTATTATTATTATTATTATTATTATTATTATTATTATTATTATTATTATTATTATTATCATTATCATTATCATTATCATTATCATTATCATTATCATTATCATTATCATTATCATTATCATTATCATTATCATTATCATTATTATTATTATTGTTTTTATTATTATTAATATTATTATTATTGTTATTATTTGCGCTAAGGCTATTTCTGACCACGAAACCCGATCTCTTTCGAGGCCCAACCGTATTCTATCCTGGAGAAAGATTAACATGTTATTATGGGGATCACCTTTTCAGCCGTATCCCTTGGTAAGAAAAGGTTGTTAAGATTTGAATTATGAATTACGAGGGGATAGGATGATGATGAGAGGTGATAGTGGGCTTCTTGAACCATCCCAGCATTCGCCTGTATGACCGACGGAAAAGACGAAAATTCCTGTCAGGATGGCCCGCTTGGGAATCGAACCCAGGCCTCTGTTATTACTATTATTATTGTTATTATTATTGTTATTGTTATTACTATTGTTATTACTATTATTGGTATTATTATTATTATTATTATTATTATTATTATTACTCTGACTATCCCACTGTATTTGAGGGTTTAAATAGCATATCCCGATATCTCACGGAAGAATTTGAGGGAACCAGATCTTAATGCGAGTCTAAAATAGACTATCAGCTGCAGAGAAACCACACAGCTGGACATTGTTAGTACCCTCTTGGGCTCTTCTGGGATTTATAGGTTCTTGGTAAAATCGTGAATCAAAATAATTAATGGATAAGAGTAAATACTGATGAACACGATCTATATGTAATGGTTGTTTAACATTCCTCTCAAAGAAGCTTATTGCTATATTTGGCAATAATTAATTGTTGCATTCTTTTCTGTTTCAGGTAAGGCGATTTTCTGAATAAACCTTCATAGCCAACATGAAGTAAGTGACAAATAAGTATTTTGTATTGTTTACGTTGGTACGCGCCAATAATGCACACAATGAGGACACAACATTATGCCATTAATATGCTCTAAAATATGAGGAATGTACTAAAGTAACAATTGTTCTAGAAATATACTATTCTTAATACTTGTCGGCAATTCTTAATATTTTCTACATTTCTCCAACTACTTACCTGTGTCTCAGTGTGAAGTGTGACACAGTTGCAGACAACTACATACTAATGTTAATAACAACAATCGTTTGAAAGTAAATTTTCATGACCTGCTATTGATCTGCACTGGCAGATCTGATACGTCTTCAACGTTCGAAACACTTGCTTCAAGTGGAACGAACACTCACCAAGCGTCGTAAACAAGGAGGCAGAAAAACGGTTTAAACACAAGCGTTTGGATGTAGAGATTAGCCGTACGGGATGTTAAACACATGTACCGATAGTTATCGGAGCTCTAGGAATTTTTTGCGTAAAACTGATCCAAGAACTTGTGCAAACTCAAGTCATTCCAAATACTGGAAAGTTTATGGTATCGTTTTATCAGAAACAGCCCATATTTTGCGCTAAATATTGTAGAGCCACCGCCAACCACTAGATATGTACCTCAGGATGCTAGTTGCATCCTCGCGTGATTTTTCATTTAGCCGACATCTAATGTCTTTAGATGTGAATGTGTAAGATATTAATTATAAAATTAATGATAAAATATTTATTTGTAAGTGGGAAACATTCATTAAAACGACCAGAGATGACTCAAAAATGTTGCCACTGCAGTGTCACTGACCGGTAGGTTCTACGGCTCGAGTTCCGACAGGGGCAAATTTTTCACATTAGCTAGGTCTAATTTAACAGCCAGGTACTCTGATAAATTGCTATCCGTTTTTTCTATCAATACCGGGCGAATACCGTAGCAGTACCCTAACAAAGGGGCTACGGTTTGCAAGCGATCTTTTCTTCTTCATGTGTCCTCTTCTCTTCTCTTTCTCTCTCCTCTCTCTTTCTCCTCTCTTTCTGTTTGTCTGTCTCTCTCTTTCTGTCTCCTCTCTTTCTGTCTGTTTCTTTCTATCTCCTCTCTCCCTCGTATCTTTCGGTCTGTCTGACTCTCTCTCTCTCTCTCTCTCTCTCTCTCTCTCTCTCTCTCTCTCTCATACACACACATCTATATTTAAATGTGACTACAAACTATATTTAAATGTGACACTACAAACAAGTGCTGGGAGAGCAGTTGGGAAGGCAGATTTCCCAGGCCTGTGGTGGTACCTCGCTGGTGGAGATACCTAGAGGTGAAAACGCTACTATCATGTAAATCCACACCGTATCTCTCGTTGTAGCGAGGGAGGAAGACCGCTACCTTTCGGAATATAACATTCACTACGCTTTCAGGAGTAACCTTAGGAGTTGATGTTACTGAAAGAAAAAAATATCGGTCAATCCACTGTAAGGTGCCTACCGTCCAAAAGCAAAGCAGACGCTCCTTGGGTGGTGGGCGTGGCGGCGTGGTTGGGAGAGGCGTGTCGTGGCTGGGCGGGGCGGGGAGCTCCGCGCGTGGGTGCGGCGGACGTGGGCTGTTGCAGCGGCGCGGGCGGGGGGGGGGGAGGGGCGCCGGCCGGCGGTCACGCGAGCCCAGAGGTGCAAAAATATCGCCAGATAATAGCGCCCGACATGCGGCCCGCACCCGCGCCCCGCCTCTCTCTCGCGCCGAAGGAGCCTCTTCGCCCTTCCACCTCCACGGCGCGCCGCCCACCCCGCACTCGGCGTTGAAGTGCGGCTCTCTCTATTGTACGCGGGCACTCGCTGGGGGCGACCAGTAGGGTGGATTCGTTGTTAATGATTCCGGGCGCGTCAACAGCTAAGGTCATTAGTTCCGTAAGTGTAGTGTTCTCCTAGTCCCCTCCCTCTATATTCAGACGTTGAATTATACATCACATTAATTGGATCGCTGGCGAGGTAGATACCTTTTTATTATGATAAATAAATAAAGATATTGTCTGGTATCAATACTTTTTATTCAGCTTAAGATCGTTTCGATCGCGTAGCGAGCAAGCTCTGAGGATGCAAGCAAGCAATGAGGATGCTGCAAGCAAGAAGCTGCAAGCTCTGAGGATGATCGCTACGCGATCGAAACGATCTTAAGCTGAATAAAAAGTATTGATACCAGACAATATCTTTATTTATTTATCATTATACATCACACATTAGTCCCCTCGGGAGGTGACAGTGGTCTTCACCTGTCGGATGGCGAAATCCGACGCCGACCTACGTTTGGCTAGCGGAGGTTTCCCCAACCAGGTATCTCCCAGCAGCAGGGCACTGCCCCAGCAGGGACAAACTCTAAGCTCCCTACCGGTCTCCCGACATGTGTGGTAGTGTAGTGCATGCTGGTGTAACTAAGAGTGAAGACAGAAAAGGGAAGAGGAAGAAAAGATCGTGCACGGACCGTGACCCGTTTATTAGGGTACTCCTCTGGAATTTGCCTGATGCGACCATATATTGAGGAAGAGAGTAGAATGTCAACTTGTCTCAGGCCCCATCGTAACTGGAGCTCCGAATTTTTTATTAATTCAGACTAAATTTTAAGAAATGTAATCACCTTCAACCCAAATTTAAGGCTATAAATTACTTTCGATTCGTCTATAAATTAATTTTGCTTTTGAATTGGGGGAGAAGGTAATTCTTTATTTGAAATGAGGGGCCAGTAGGTTGTGGATCAAATGCCGCAGGCCCCTGGTTTTCTCTAGGCACCCCTGGGTACTGGCACCGAAATGCCCGGCTCTTAAGGCGTGCTTCAGCTGGATGTACGTCTGGTATATTTATATTATGTATTTATATACGTTTTCTATTTATTTTATTTTATGCGAAACCAAAAATTATTCACTACTTTCACACGTTTCCTAATGTCAGTCACTTATAAGTATTATTATTTTTTTATAATAGTCTGCCCGCTGACGTATACAGGGTATGAAGGTCGGGAGCTGTACTCTCCCGCGGTGTCTAACTTCGGATTGGAGAGGTTGATGTGAGGGTAATCAAATGAGCGCCGATCATGAGCTGTCTTATGAAGAGTACTGCTTCAGGAAGTAATCAGAAACACAAAAATCATCGATCAGTTCAATCGACCTCAGACTTGATCCCGGCAGTCGCCATAAGCTCGCGGATGTAAATATATGACAATAAACACGTTTATGTCACGCGTCCGGAATCGAAGCCCCTCCTCGTAGTCTCCTCCCTCTATATTCAGACGTTGAATTATACTTCACACATTAAAAGTGTTCTAAAATAATTGTTAAAGTCTAATTATTTTAATTTCGCTTAAAAATGAGAAAATAATATTTATTGTTTTATAGGTTTCTCTGCGTGTTCATATATATTGAAAGTGCTAAAAATCTTGATCCCCTGAATAACTTTTCTCGCCGGATGACTTCATACTGGCTAAGCTGCCTCTGGCTGGGGGACACCACACATATCGAAACACCAGAGGAGAGCTTTCAGACTGTCATGGCGCGGACGATGTCTCACTGGTGGGAGATATCTGGTTGGGAAAACCTCGGCAATACTTGTAGGTGGGCGCCGGATCTCGATATCCGGTGGGGGAAGAACAACACCTCTTACCGAGATAAAACTTCCCCCGGATTAGTGACCATAGAACAGACGTGCTTGGGAAAACGAAATAATCAGACTTAATACCCTATTGAAATACCCAGTCTAATTGATATAATCTCTAATTGATATTTTTACAATTAGATCCCACTGATTTAAGAATTTAGTTACAAATGTGTTGACAGGTAACTTGATACTTTAGCAAAGCCAATAACCACGCCAGTAGTGGATTTGCATTTGCACTGATTTCAACCCAGATGTAGTGTGTTTGGATTCTACTGAACTGCTGTTTAAATTTTTTTAAAAGAAAATAATGAGTGAAATACTATGTATATTACATTTTTTTAACAGATGCCACAGTACGAGATTCCATTTCAGAATTTATTTCAAATAGTGCAACTATAAACTACACGAATCTTTAAGATCCAGAATTGGTTTAGGTCCTCTCAAGGCATTTTTTCCGTTCGTAATTTACTTTTCCACAAATCCATCATCAGCGGCGGCGATGGTGTAACGGTTATCGTATCGGACTGTTATACTCAAGTTGGCGGGTTCAAACTCGATTGAAGCCGTGGAAGAGCGAAACAATCCTTCGTACGCCTTCCTTCGGAAGGAAGTAAAGCCGGCTGTCCCATGCTACTAGATTTACATGTTAATGATCCTCAAGCCTAAATGACGCCTCTGAGCTAAATTCAAATCGCCTGTTTCATACCTCCCTTCTCCGCTAGTGGGTGAAGGGATCGTAGCAAAATTTGCGTGGTCAGACGCAAAAGCGAGCCTGATGGCCCGAGTCTCGCCACGTAAAATAAGGCATCAATTCAATTCAATCCAATTCATGATAATTTCAATAGTTGTGTTTCTAACAAACATATCAGAAATCCTGCTCCTCTGTATCCACAACGCCTGTTTTACGCTTCCCACGACCCCTTCTGGCGCGGGCGAATAACAGTCGGCGCCCGAGTAACGAGGGGCCAAGCGCGGAGGGCTTCCGAAAGGCCGCAAAAGTGCTGCGGGGGTAACGCGGTTTTTAATCCACCGGTTATATCTGTAGAGCGGCGGCGGCGGCGGCGGCGGCGGCGGCGGCTGCCGCGCGCATTCAAAGAGATGAACTCCAATCTGATATCATTTTGGCGGGCTCCCTTCGTCTCCTCCTAATTGCCTCTCCTTTCCCTTCTCGCCGCCACACACACACACACACACGCACACACAGACACACACACAAACGCGAACGCTTTGCCGCTCAAAAGCGCCCGAGGCCGCAGCGGGCGCCCGCGAAAGCTGCCGAGCGAAATCGAGGGAAAAAGAGGCAGGCTGTGCGGGCGGTGGTGGGCGGAGGTAGCGGGAAGGGCGCGGATAAGAAGGAGCGGAGAGGGGCTGGGGTGGATGACTGACACGTGGAGTGGGGTCGGATGGAGATGGGACTTGGGAGGTAATGTGAGGTCTGTTGGGAATGGAGTGCAAAAGGAATGGTACGGACGAAGCGGATTGAGGCTGAATAAGTCAGGACAGAAGGAATAGGAACGGATCAAGTGGAGAGAGATGTGAATGCAGCGGCGTGAGCGGGAAGGGCGCGGATAAGAAGGAGCGGAGAGAGGCTGGGGTGGATGACTGACACGTGGAGTGGGGTCGGATGGAGGTGGGAGTTGGGAGGTAATGTGAGGTCTGTTGGGAATGGAGTGCAAAAGGAATGGTATGGACGAAGCGGATTGAGGCTGAATAAGTCAGGACAGAAGGAATAGGAACGGATCAAGTGGAGAGAGATGTGAATGCAGCGGGTGAGCGGGAAGGGCGCGGATAAGAAGGAGCGGAGAGAGGCTGGGGTGGATGACTGACACGTGGAGTGGGGTCGGATGGAGGTGGGAGTTGGGAGGTAATGTGAGGTCTGTTGGGAATGGAGTGCAAAAGGAATGGTATGGACGAAGCGGATTGAGGCTGAATAAGTCAGGACAGAAGGAATAGGAACGGATCAAGTGGAGAGAGATGTGAATGCAGCGGGTGAGCGGGAAGGGCGCGGATAAGAAGGAGCGGAGAGAGGCTGGGGTGGATGACTGACACGTGGAGTGGGGTCGGATGGAGGTGGGAGTTGGGAGGTAATGTGAGGTCTGTTGGGAATGGAGTGCAAAAGGAATGGTATGGACGAAGCGGATTGAGGCTGAATAAGTCAGGACAGAAGGAATAGGAACGGATCAAGTGGAGAGAGATGTGAATGCAGCGGGTGAGCGGGAAGGGCGCGGATAAGAAGGAGCGGAGAGAGGCTGGGGTGGATGACTGACACGTGGAGTGGGGTCGGATGGAGGTGGGAGTTGGGAGGTAATGTGAGGTCTGTTGGGAATGGAGTGCAAAAGGAATGGTACGGACGAAGCGGATTGAGGCTGAATAAGTCAGGACAGAAGGAATAGGAACGGATCAAGTGGAGAGAGATGTGAATGCAGCGGGTGAGCGGGAAGGGCGCGGATAGGAAGGAGCGGAGAGAGGCTGGGTGTGGATGACTGACACGTGGAGTGGGGGTCGGATGCAGGTGGGACAAAAGGGGATAGTATGGGCGGAACGGATGGAGGTTGAGTGGATCTGGACTGAGGAAGCACGGACAAATGAAATAGAGATAGGGATGAAGCAAGGTCGAAAGGGGTTGGGACGGATGAGTGGCAGCTGAGGTGAGGAAGGATGTGGACAAAAGGGGGATAATATGAGCGTAACAGACGGAGGCTGATTTGGTTTGGACTGAAGAAGCAGGGGCGAATGTAATGGAGATGGGGATAAAGCAAGCGAATGAGGGTTAGGACGGATGGCACATGGAGTGGCACATGGAATATGGAAGAATGGGAGGTAGTGCGAGGTCTGTTGGGACTGGAATAAAAAAGGAATAGTATGGACGAAGCGGAGGGAGGCTGAATGGGCCAGGATTGAAGAAGTAGGGATGGGTCAAGTGGAAAGAGATGGGAATGAAGCGGGTGAGCAGGAAGGGCGCAATTTGAAGGAGCGAATAGGGGCTATGGTGGATGAGTGACACGGAGGGTGGGGACGGATGAAGCTGGGTCAAAACGGGTATGATATCGGTGGAGGTCAAGACTGAGGAATCAGGGAAGAATGAAATAGAGATGGGGATGAAACAATGTCAAATGGGTTTGAGACGGATGAGTGGCACATGTGGTGGGGGAAGGATGGGCGTGGGATGAGGGCTTCTGGGGCTGGAATAAAAAATGCATGATATGGACGGAATGGATGGAGGCTGAATGAGTCGAGACAGACGCAGCAGGGACGGATGAAGTGGACACAGATGGGGATGAAGCAGACGCGGGTGATGCAAGGGAGATGCGATGAGGACGAATGAGGGCTAGGAAGGAAGAGTGACACTTGGGGCAGGGATGGATGAGGTTTGGGTGTGGATGGATAGAGGCTGAAAGACATCGAGGGAAGAGAGATGGGCAGGAAAAGGACGCAGATGTAACAAGGGTGGATGCAATGAGGACGAACGAGATCTCGAACGAGTGACACATGATCCGGGTGTGAATGGGTTCGCGAGGAGCAAGGAAGGATAGAGCTGGGATAAAAAGGAGAAGTAGGGGTCAAGACTGAGGCAGCGGGCATGGTGATGAAGCAGGTTGAATGCAATGAAAAAAAATGGAGTGGGGAAAAGTAGGTTGGATGAGGCTGCGTCAAATATGGGAATGGATGGAACAGAGTGGATGAAGCAGGCGAAAATAGCAGAGGGACGGATGAAGCTGTGGAAAGAAACAGATAATTGATGGATCAGGTAAGGGTGCAGCGCGAGTAGTTACAATCGCGACGAAAGAGATTAAAATGCTATAACGACGAGCAGGAAGGTGGGTGAGTCATGGAGGGTAGAAGCTAGACAGTTGGGAATGGGCGGGTGGGTGCAGATATGTTAAGGATGATCCGAAAGGGAGAGTTTATATTTATTGCACAAGAACAGGCTCAAGTCAGTTGGCAGGGAAAGGATGTGGAAGAGGGGAAATTGTTACCTTCCCCCAAGAGACGAATTCGCCAGAATGTGCAAAATGTGGGAGTAGGATATTTAGAGATGGAGTAAGGGAAATGGGTATGTGTACAAGGAGGAACAGGACAGCGGGGCGGCATTGTTTGTCCCGATGCTCAAATGGGATAACGTCAAACGAAAATAAGTAAAAGTAGGATTGATATGCTAAACTCCGATGGCGCAGCTGCTACTTTTTAGAAACTAAGGGGAACGCTCCTTATAAAAAAATACAAGTCAGCTAGGGAGCAGATCCGCCAGGAAACTGCAGCAAGGACGACAAATCTACAGCTAGGAGGGCAGAAAAATATTTGGGAAAGAACCTCAACCAGTCCTGTGTCGTAAGGAGGAAGAACCAGTGTCCGATGACGAGAGTAGCAACCGGACCGGCGAAAGCTTGTCGGGCAGCCTGCGGAAAGTCGCCGAAGGTGCAACCCTCGGACGTGATATGTGAGAGGGAGAGGGGGGCTTCTGTGGAGGGCGCGGATGGTACGAGGGGCGTCAAAAGAACGAAGGGGGAAAGAGTGGCCGTGTTCGTGGCGTGGTGGCGGGGGGGGGGGGGGCGGAGGTGGCGCTCGTATTTCCAGCGCGCGAGGGCGGCGGGGAAGGGGCAGTGCGAAGCGGGGGCGGGGGCGGTGGGCCGCGAGGCAACACGCTCCACAAAGGGAAGGACCTGCGGGCGGGGGCGGAGACGGGGGTAGACGGAGGGGGGGGCGACCGCGCGAAGCCCAAGTGGGACACCTTAAAGGTGTGCGCGCAGAGGCTGCACCGCTCGCACGTGCCCGCAACCGACCTCTCGCCACTCAATTCAGACACATTTCGCTAAGGACGCTTCCACTTTATCGGAAGTATTCGTCTTGTTCTCACTGGTGCACTCACTCGCGTTCGCGCGTTCCACCTCTTCACGCGCTTATTCGCGTTGGCGCGCTTACTCGCATTTCCGCGCTTGCTCGCGTTCGCGCGCTTGTTCCCGATCTCGCGCTTGTTCCCGATCTCGCGCTTGTTCCCGATCTCGCGCTTGTTCCCGATCTCGCGCTTGTTCCCGATCTCGCGCTTGTTCCCGATCTCGCGCTTGTTCCCGATCTCGCGCTTGTTCCCCGATCTCGCGCTTGTTCCCGATCTCGCGCTTGTTCCCGATCTCGCGCTTGTTCCCGATCTCGCGCTTGTTCCCGATCTCGCGCTTGTTCCCGATCTCGCGCTTGTTCCCGATCTCGCGCTTGTTCCCGATCTCGCGCTAGTTCCCGATCTCGCGCTTGTTCCCGATCTCGCGCTTGTTCCCGATCTCGCGCTTGTTCCCGATCTCGCGCTTGTTCCCGATCTCGCGCTTGTTCCCGATCTCGCGCTTGTTCCCGATCTCGCGCTTGTTCCCGATCTCGCGCTTGTTCCCGATCTCGCGCTTGTTCCCGATCTCGCGCTTGTTCCCGATCTCGCGCTTGTTCCCGATCTCGCGCTTGTTCGCGTTCGCGCGCTTGTTCCCGATCTCGCGCTTGTTCGCGTTCGCGCGCAGGCTCACGCTCGCGTTCGCACGCTCGCTCGCTCGCGTTCGCTGCAGCATTCACTCGCGTCCGCTCGCGCTCGCTCGCGCTCGCTCGCACGCTCGTTCGTGTTCGCGCACTTGCTAGTTTCTCGTTTGCGCGCTTGCTCGCTCATTCACACTTGTCCGCTCACTCCTGGTCGCCCATCTAGATAATAGAAACGAAAATTCACAAATCATGTAGTAGGTAGCACAAAATGTGCAGAGGAAGGCGTTTGTCAGTGACTTTGTTCGCAAACAATGATGGAGATTTACTGTCAATAAGATATTAGTTGTATAGAAATATCGTCATCGACTATTTTGCAACATTAGAAGCGGTTCTTTTTAATATTCTATCACAAATGAGAAAGTAAATGATTTATCAATGTTCGAGAAAGATTTATGTTATTTTAGAGAACTAAAATAATAGGAAGAGTGACTTTATATAACCTCGTTCAATACATGTTACGTCATTCAAATACATTTTGGTGTCTCGGTTAAACAAGCAAAGTGATCCCATCACCTAATGGAATATCCCCCTTCTCTTCGTAATCCCTCAACTCTTAGAGTAATGCGTGGGGTTATCCACATGTATGTTAGGTATCTTGAAGCGCGTCTGTCTAATCAGAGTGCAGATAATCTACTCAGCATCAACTGGGTTTACTTCCGCATTACAAAACTATTTTAGTACGATGAAATTTCCTGATTTAAATACTGTTACGAGCCTAGCCAATATTCCAAACTTTCTAATAAAAAATGTTTTAAAAGAGAAATCTATTCATACTGAACTGAACTTTGAAGGGCTGTACTCCGAACTGTGCGGAGGTAAACCAGTTCTAAAATTGTTGAGAACTTCTTAAAAATCCCAAATACCCACAGATACGTTCTCTCAGGTATCCTTTAGGAACAGGGGTTGGAATGATAACTCAAGTAGTGACAATAGCAAACTGGGCAATTGTTCTTAAAGACTCTTGAAGGGTATATCACTATCAAAATATTTTGTTTATGAAAAAATGATCACTTTCAAATACATTTTTTGTAATAAACTCTTTAAGACGTCAGTTAAATACGTCGCTAGCTGATTGTTTTACACAATGCAAATGTGCTAGAAAATAATAGTTTGTGCACAACAAAATACTGCAGGAAGGAGAAGTCGGAAACTACTTAGATGTCTTCAAAATCAGCTACTTATAATAATTATCCTTTTGTTTAATATTAAGAGCTGAATTTAATGGAAATTATTAAGAAAGGGCCCCGGCGGCCCTGCATATGCATTAATGTAGTTTTGCGGTTGCGAGTATTTTTTTGACACACAGCTAAAGCATATTTAGATTTTATCCAATGATAAATCCTTTTATTCGATATTTATCCCACTTCAGATCTGATTAAAATATAAGAAATTGTTAGTGGGATAAATATATTATAAAGGATTTATCATTGGATGACTCTAAATATGCTTTTGCTGTTTGTCAAAAAAATACTCTCTTCCCGGATCCATGCATCCTAGTGTTAATTGTTGAACTGTTTTGATTCCTAACTCCTTACCGGTGACGACCACATCAATCTTTGCTGAAATGCATTACTTTCAGGCTTGGAGACACAGTGAGAGAGCACTGCACCGGCCAGAAAACGCCTTTCTTTAAACAGCGGATGGGAAGGGATAACGTTTCCCATGATCCAACATGGGCCACTTTCGCTACCACAAAACTCTCTCTATCCCACACATTTGCAGTACTTCCAACTACTACTCCTTTTCCTGAATGTAAGTTGAGCCTCACGGTCACCCCATAGATCAGAATAATACACATTTTCCCCTGTATTCACACTCTTCTCTAAGTAACCAAGAGTCCGGGCACATTACGGTTGTTATTGAAGAAAGAAAAAAAACAAACAACAATCCCTCCTGGGTAGATTCTTCTGTTGTGTAAAGATGAGTGTACATATTTTCATTGGCGAGGTTAACTTAAATTAGGCTTAGATGGTGTTTTGTTGGGCCGATTCTGCAGTCTCTTAAGATCAATTCCAGGCAAATGCTGCAGATGAGACCGATATCCAGCCTCTGCCTAAGAGAGAGGGAGATGAAGAAGGGGGAAAGAAGATGAAGAAAAGAGGAAGAGGAAGGGAGAATGGGAAATGGAAATTGGGGAAGTGAGTGGAGAGAAGTGGATGAGTAAAGAGGGTTGGAAAAAGGGGTCAGGGAAAGTGATTTGTACAGGGAAAAGGGGGAAGGAGGTATGCTGGAGAGAGGATGCAGCATGGAGATTGGAAAAGAGATGGAGAAAAGTGGAAGCGAGGGAGAACCCGATTCTTGTATTTTCTGAATAAACAAACACTAATGGCCTGCAGCACCAAAACTGCTGCTAAACTAACCCACTAAAGTAGTTTCCAACAAAGTCCATGCACACTGGTCAAGAAGAAGTAGTGATAATTCAGACGTTATGTATGATGTGAGAATAGGGCGAAGTAACACAACAAATATTTGCAATTTCAGTCAAAATTCAAATTCTTTCAATGACTTTCTATTTATCTCCAGTTCCTGGATATTGAAGAAAAGCATAGATACCTCTTACATGGCTGGAGGCTACAGTCTTCTTTCAATTTCTGTGGGTATTGAAATTAGTAGTATATATTCTGTATGAGTGTACACACTTTGAGCCACCAATGAACACCAAGTTGTGTACATTTGGTGAAACGACTTGAAAAAATATAATAATAATAAATAATAATAATAATAATAATAATAATAATAATAATAATAATAATAATAATGATTCATTTGGTCAATCAGTTAAAGAATACCCGGTTGGAAGCCTCCAGATCATATTATTGCATGACAAAAATATTTGCAAATAAACGATTACTTTTATTTTTCTCTAATACGCGTTTTTATTCATTATGGTGAACTGAATAAATATATTCCCTCGTTCAAATAAATATTTACTATAGAGAATATTAAATAGTATATCATTTTACGAGAAACTATTGTGAAAATATCTACTGCAATAATATTGTAAAATTCTTATGATTCAATTTCTGTGAACAAAGTAGATCCGATTGTTTGGCATATTTCTAAATATGCAAATGATTTTCAGTTTATACTTCAGTGCCTTCTAACCGAGATATGCTCCCAAGAATGCTCCAAGTGCTCCCAAGAATTTCCATAACGTCTAAATAGCATTTTTATTACTTCTCTTTTATATTTAATGCCCTTAAAATGCTTGTGTTTTATGGTACAATACGTGTACAACAGAGAGAGTTATTGCACGTACAGTTTTGTTTAAGGATTTTTGTGGTTTTTAAAATCTTTCCTCTAAACTTTAATTTATCATTCTTTTGCTTGTCAAGTTCTTTCAAACTCATTGACAATTCTCACGTTTTTAATCTCGCGTATTTGATACTCAGTTTTCAAAACTCTCGCTTATCTTCTGCCGTTCTTCCTGCAATGATAGGAAGATACGACTTATATCGCCTACGCAGCGCATTAAATTATTCTAATTTTGACTAACCATATCAGGCCCGATAAACATCTAGAAGGATTAGTACGCTGACAAGAGTGAGAACAAACATATGATTTTAGCGATAATTAGAGTATAACTTTTGCACTTTTTTGCACAGGTCTGTTGCGAGAATTCATAAATAGTTACATAGTAATTGAAAACGACAGACATCAAAAGTTGATGTACCAAGAAAAAAGTGAAGAAATTGTAATATTTTACTGGAAGTTTGAATTGCAAAATATTCCTCGAAATTGAAAAGTCTAAGCCCAATTATTTTCAATATTTGTTTATAGATGTAGTGGCCTTCAGTTAGCCAAAATTGGTTACTGTTTGAAACAAACAAATATTTTCGAATCAACTTTATTCTAATAGTGTCTAAAAATCCTACTGCTTACTATTGAGAGTACGCATACCATAATTTTATAAGCCCTCATCTAAACGCGAAGAACTATATATCCACGAATTTCTGTCTTCCATTGATTTAGAATAATATGCACAAATACGTCCACTTTGCTAAGCGTTCGAGTGACACTCTGGTCTGGTTTCCACTCCTCCAACCTCACAGCTACCCATTGTTTCAACAACTCGCAATCCAGCCTCCTGAACTTGTGTTTCAGGATTTAGAACGAAATTGCAACATACTTCAAATAAATATATTATTACTTTTTTGAAATTTGCTTTTTACAAATATAGAATTTTATAATAAACTATCTAGAAAATGGACACATTTTCAACTTCTGAAATCCTGTATTTATAATTTTATAATATTCAGCTGTTTTAATTAATTACTAATTATTGAGCGCATTTAGTGTATTGCGTTGTTACACAAATATTATTTGAAAATAACCAAGTCAATACCTTGGATATCTCGAGGACAGTCAATCTACTCCCTGAATGGCGCCTCGCCCGCACCCTTCCCCTCTGGCGACGCGCGCTCCCCTTCGCCGACTGCCTTCCGAGCAGTCGCCCTCTGTCGGAGCGGCGGTATGTAGGACGCAGTCCGGTGCGGAGGAGCGGCGCGACGCGGGATGAAGCAAGGCGAAGCGGGGGCACCGCATTGAAGCGGGTCGGACGGGGGCGGGTCGGACGGGCGCGGGGCGGACGGAGGCGGGGCGGACGGGGGCGGGTCGGATGGGGGCGGGGCGGATGGGGGCGGGGCGGACGGGGGCGGGGCAGGTCAGAGCAGGAGGGGACGATAATACAAAAAATATTCCACTTTAAAACTACACTTCCATTTTACTTATATTACTTACATTATAAGTGTATCATAAATGGCCGGTTGTTATAAACATGTTTCATTCATTCGAGTTTTTGTCTACAAGTTATCAGTATTGACCAGGCAACGCGAGTTACGACGTCTAGAATATTCAATGTCGTACTTAGAGCACATAAAATCACCTCCCGATTCTGTTGAATAATTTAAAATATTTCTATTACGCACTACACCTTAGCGCATAATGACCTTCATTTTCACTTTCATTAGTCACTACTGTTTTTTTACCAAGAAATGTAACTGTAGTAAGGTTTTTGGGCCCCCTCCAATCTACTCTGGAATACCTTCTTTCATTTAGCGATTCCTTGCCCATTGCTTCCACCTGCAGAGAAGCAGGGCGACCTCGTTCACCTTCGTAGATGTCGCCTGGTGTCGAGTCTCCTTGCCCACACACCCCCGCCGCCCCACCCGCGCCGACATCTTTTGCCTTCCGCACACACGCCGTCGCCCTAGCGTGCCTGCCACCTCCAGCACGCCCGCCGCCCCGTCCTCACCTCCGCCCCCACCATTCCCTTAGCCACCACCACCGCCGCCTCCGCCAGAGTCTAAGCCGCAGTCACCTCAACGCCTTCCCCGCCACCGTCACGGCCACCGCCCCGACTCCGCCGCCTCCTCCCCCACCGCCGCCTCCGCGTCACCTCCCCCGCCTCCGTCACGGCCACCACCGCGACATTGCCGCCTCGGCAGCGTTTACGCCGCAGCCATCTCAACACCGCCTCCACCGCCACCTTCCCCACCGCCTCCCACGCCACCTCCTATGCCGCCTCCTCAACCGCCTCCGCCACCGTTACGGCTACTGCCTCCACCCCGCCGCCTCCGTCTACGCCAACTCCACTGCCGCCTTCATCGCCGCCTCCGCCAGCCATTAAGCCGCAGCCACCTCAACGCCGCCTCCACCGCCACCTCCTCCGCCACCGTCACGGTTACCGCCTCCACTCCGCCGCCTCCTTTCCGCTAGCTCCACCGCCGTCTTCTCCACCGCCGCCTCCACTAGCGTCTAAGCCACAGCCACCTAAACGCCTCCTCCCCCGCCATCTCACCGCCAACGCTACCTCCCCCGCCTCCCTCTCAACCTCCTCCGCCGTCGTCACGGCCACCGCCCCGAGTCCGCCGCTTTCGCCAGCTCCACCGCCGCAGACACCTCCGCTGCCACCTCTACCAACACCTCCTCCGCCCCCGCCATTTCTACCGACACCTCCGCCAAAGCCGGGCGCTACGCCGCGCCGCCGCCCCGTCGCAACGCTTGGCAACGCTTCGCTCCGCGCGCGCCACGCATAGCGGCGCGCACGTTCTCGCGATTTCATCGCGCGCCGAGAAGAATATCTCCCGCCTGCCATCGATTCCCCTTCATTTCCGAGTCGCGCGCCGTTCCAGCTTCAGCTCCGCCCTCGTCGCCGCTTCTGCTACTGCCACTGCGACCGGGGCCCGCCCTGGCGAGCGCGGCGCCCAAATGGGTACAGTGGGTCAGGTTCAAAAAGAACACAACCATTTAGAGAGTTCGTCGATTATGGTTTAATAATTAATTTTTTTCGTTGTTATTATGGCAATACTAAAAACAACAGTTTTATTTTTAGTAAATTTTATATAATTATTTTTGAATGTTATTTCAGTAGTGATACATATTACGTAGTGTATCATCACAAGTCGATTTGTTCATGTCCTTTGAATACAATCTCGTAGTTACAATAATCGATGCCTCCTGTTTGAGTTTACAAGACCTTCAAATAGTATTTGTGGCAAGTTCGTTTCCTATACCACACTGCACTACATTGTCCTACATAACGAATTTGGTAATTCAAGCCACCCTCCTGGAGTAAGTCAACCTGTTTCTGTACAAGCTGATTGTGATGACAAATACCAAGCGCATTGGCAAAAAACATTCGCGTTGACTCCCTTCCACTATCAATTTCGTCTGCTAAAATCGTGAAACACATTGACTTTCGCAATTTAATCCATTAGTGAAACCATGTTCTGGAATAATCATTGTTTCCATTACCATTCGTGGGAAGTAACTTTTAATGAGTTGCTCCACACGAACCACTGACGTAAGACACTACGACCTATAATTTCATTGCAGTTTTTTCAACACTTCACATAAGTGGTGCCACAACAGCAAATAATTTCTCGTATAATTTAAAATTTCAGATTATAAAAAATTCAGGAATTTAGCAAGAATGAAATCTGCGCCATTTTGTTAAGTACCCTTTGCCCTTTTTGAGGAAAAAATAAAGAAAAAAATTGAAGCCGTTTCTGGAAATATTTTATAAATTACACATAAAGCAAAAATTTAAAATTATATTAAATATTAAATAATTACATTTTCTGCAGTACTGTAATCTCTTACAGATTATTCTTTAAGAACAGATCTCTTTAAAGAAATAATAATGATAATAATTATTATACCTTTAAAATAATGCAGTTAAGGTTTTGCTATTTTCAAAACTTCAGAGTTCGTCGAAAACGACACGAAAGCAATATGTTCTTGAATATGGGACACCTCGCGGGATGTGAGGAACATAACTATACACATACCACACAACACACACCCTGATTACTAATGGTAACTACTGGCAATAATGGTAATGATTACTATAATGGTAATTTGTTTTTCTTTTATGGTGGTTGCAAGCCCTGATATATAAATATATTTCCCGAAACGTTGGCACACAGCCATGTAAGAATTTTTTTCTACTAACCAATCCCCATGACCCTTACCTGAGTATATACTACGACCATATATATGTGGTCGTTAAGAAGCCTCCCTTTCTGAATTCCTAGCTAAACCCATCCGACTACATCTCACAGAAGAGCTCTAGAAAAGTTATGACACAAAATACTGCATAGCCATGATATACATATGTTTTATATTTCCGAAGAACTTTATATTTGTGTATATGAATATTGTTAAGGCTTACAACAGCAAACCCTGCTCTCAACCTTACCTTTATCCTGCTCCAACTTTTTACTGAATGTTTTATGTCATCACTTCAACTTTCATACTTACGGATGTACGTACGGATACGTACGGATATACGTACGGATACGTACAGACACCGAATAATAATCAGAACTCCCTCACCTCTTTGATGTTTTCTTTATATATCACAAGATTAATATATCATAGAGTGTATTGAATACTTACAATAATAAATAATCGTTTTAACGAACCCATCATATGATGTTCTCAAAGCCAGACCAACTGCTCATCAATTTCCCGCGAACTAGCCAAGTGGCGCATGACACCATGTTCCTGTGTCAATATTAGCCACGCATTTGAAATCACGAAAATTTCGTAGCTTTTAATCAATAAAGGAAAGCTGCGATCTATTCAATAGATAGTGACATCCACTCCTATTCTTTTGGTACCTCAACCGTTCACCAGGAGTCGATTAGGAGGGGCATGAAACCGTTCTCTTTAGAGATTTAACATATTTGATGGCCACCTGCCATGTGTTTCGGCCCACTGCGCGACTGCGACCGCTTGGCGGAGCGAAGTAGAGCGGCGGGGGAGAGTGGGTGTTAGAGCAGCGGCGGAGCGTGCAAGGCGGCGGATGGAGTCGTCGTGTGAAGGGCGCGGAGGGGCGGGGCGGGGCGGGGCGGGGCGGGGCGGGGCGGGGCGTGGTGCACCGGGGGGGGGGGGGGACAGAGTCGGGCGAGTTCGTGCAGGCTGCGAGGGCAGCACACACGGCAGCGCGCGAGCTTCAGAGCGGCGATTTCCGCGGCCGCCTGGCTGGCGGAAATGGTGAAGGTAGGAAAGGAGAGACTTGGGTAAAAGGTAGAACAGATGATGTCTTCAGTGCGGATTGAAGAAGTAGAAAGAGATATTATTTACTTACGAGTTATTTGATGACGATGGACACTAGGAATTTTAGATTTTCTGAAGACCGTTACAGACCCGGAGGATGGAGATAAAGGTATTTAAAAACAAGAAGTCATCGGTTAGTAGCGACAGGAACGACAAGACAGTAGCGACCTCTAGAGTCAAAATTGAAGGACGCCCTCTGAAGCGAAGGCGGTGGTGAGTGACGAAAGATGGCCGTGGGGAGCGTTAAGAAAAGGCGGTTGCGTACTTAGTGGCGGACAGAGCCAGGGCTGGGCGCGGGGCGCGTGGGCGGCGCGGGAGGCCAAGTGTCCATATATCCATAAATAAAGATGTGTGTGTTGGTGTGGTATGGGTATAATTATGTTCCTCACATCCCGTCAGGTGTCCCATATTCAAGAACATGTAGCTCCGGTTTTATGTTTTTCTTTCCTGTCATTTTCGACCAAATCTGAAGTTTTGAAAATAGCAAAATGTTAACTGCTTTAATTCAAAGGTATAATAGTTATTATAATTATTATTTCTTTAATGTGATCTGTTCTTAAAGAACAAATCTAGAAAAGGATTGGAAGAGGGGCTGGGAAAAGGGCGTGGAGTGCGTGGGCGGCGTGACGGGGCAGTGCGACGTTGGCGCGTGAGGAATTCGTAGAGGTTCTTGGATGGCGTTGGAGAAGCGTGAGCGAGCGGGTGTGGAGGCGTGAAGTGCGTACGTAGTGGGGTGACGAAGAGAGACTTGGCCCGATGGTGGCAAATTTTCCGACACGAGGAGCTAGATCCGGCTGCTCTGATCGGTAGTTTTTCCGATCGACACCAAGCGAATGTCAGAGCAGTACCCTCACAAACGGGCCACGAACCCCGCGCGATCTCTCCTTCCTGTGCTTTGTCCAATCCTCAGCCCTTACTTACAGACAACATGGCTGGAGGCTCGTCTGCAGCTTAGAACTTGTCCTGGCTGGGGCGGTATACCACCCGAAGACACTCGGTTGGGGGAAACCCCGCTGGCCGACGCAAGGTCGGTGCGGGATCTCAGCATCTAGTAGGAGTGATCACCACCACCTCCCGCGATAAACCACTCACTACATTTACGGGAATGATGAACTTAGCCGTTGACGCGCGAGGAATCACTAATCAATCAATCAACGAAGAGACTTGATGGAAAGCAGCGTATTGGAATTGATTAACTGCTATTTCCAGGTCCGTCCACTACTACGGTCATTGGTCCCGTTAATGTTGTGAATGTCCTATCCGGGAAGTGTGTGGGTGTTCCTCGCCCGCTGGATAGCTGAGATATAGCAGTCGGCTTGCGAGAGACTGCTCCCTCCATAGGTGTTCCCCAGGGGGGCACTGCTCTAACCGGGGCACGCTCTAAGCTCCAGACGTCGGCGCGTGCGGAGAGAGAAGACCGGGGTCTCGTGTGGCGAAGCGTAGGTGTCGGAAGGGGAAAATGCATGAGGCGTGAAATGCAGGCGACCAGGGTTCTTGGGGGCGCGGGTTCGAGGTTGTGTGTAGGTGGCTCAGAGACGCGTATAGCCGGCGCCCATTAGCTCATGCGCGTCTGTCAGGGGGCCGTGGGCGGCGCGGGGAGGCGCAGGGAGGCCGTGAGCCGCGTGGGGGGGAGGTGGAGGGGAGGAGGAAGGTGGCGCGTGCGAAACGCGAAGTCCGGGGGAGCTGCGCGCGCGAACCGATGTGAGCGGATTTGGTGAACACACACACACCAGAAACCTGCGGCGACGCATGAAGCCAGGATGCAGGGGCTTGAGGGAGAGTGTGTTGCGGAAACGTGGAGCGGCGTGAGCTAGGGGGAAGGGATAGTGTAGGCGTCGAGTGGGTCGAGGCTTCTGGGTAGCCATGACGAAGATGGTAGTGGAGCAGTTTGGGACATCGATGCCAATGTTTTCACTAAAACGATGTCGCAATAAAAATATCGATGAAACATCGATGAAAAAGCAAAGATTGCTGTGGAGCATGGATGCGACATCCATGTTTTCACAAAACGATGTTGCAAGAAAAATATTGATATATTGAACATCGATGAAAAATCAAAGATGGCTGTGGAGCAGGGATGTGACATCGATGTTTTCATAAAACGATATTGCAAGAAAAATATTGATATTCATCAATGAAACTGAAGCCGATGTTCTTGAACATCACGTTAAACATGTTTTGTGCTCGTTGTTATTACATTTTTGAAGGGTTTTTTTGTGGATGAAATATTATCTTCGTTACAATTTTGTAAAAGTTAAAATGTGAAATAATAACGGATGGTACTACTGCCTGTTTATTTGTACAAGCCAAACGAAAACTCATGTATTACCTTCGTCGACAGACGTCGTACGACAGACACGTCGTACAGACGCCTCGCACGATATGATCCAGATATATAATTTCCTTTATCTGCCCTGCTATATTGCATATGTAGAGGCATTTTGAAGCTTTGGTTTCAGTTAAATTTTAATTATAAATTAATTTAATTGGACACTAGAAAATTAATTTTTTTGCATATAAATTTGATGACAGAGGTTGCTAAACCAGCTACAAAACATCGATGTTTAAAAACATTGATATTTTTGATAGATGCGTTATTAACATCTGTGTTTACAAAACTCTATGTTTCGTTCTCGGCATGGAGCCAAAGCAGAGATTGATGAACCTGGAAGCAGCAAAGGTGGTCGTAACGGCACAGCCGTAGAAAGCCGGCTCTATAATAAATCTAAGCTGACAAAGGCGACATCCATTATTTCATCTTTGAATAATGTCAACAACACCCCATTAGGATCTAATTTTGAACATCGATGTTTGGCAACATAGCATCCCTACTGTGAATTCGCAGCATGGAGTGAGAGTTTGATGGACCTGGAAGCAGCAAAGGTGGTCGTGACTGCACAGCCGTCGAAAACCCGTTCTCTTAATAAATCTCAGCTGACAAACACGACATCCATTATTTCGTCCTTGAATAATGTCAACAACACCCCATTAGGATCTAATTTTGAACATCGATGTTTGGCAACATCGCATTCCTACTGTGAATTCGCAGCATGGAGTGATTGTTTGATGGACCTGGAAGCAGCAAAGGTGGTCGTAACGGCACAGACGTAGAACGCCGGCTCTCTTAATAAATCTAAGCTGACAAAGGCGACATCCATTATTTCATTTTTGAATAATGTCAAAAACATCCCATTAGCATCTAATTTTGAACATCGATGTTTGGCAACATCGCGCATCCCTACTGTGAATTCGCAGCATGGAGTGAGAGTTTGATGGACCTGGAAGCAGCAAAGGTGGTCGTAACGGCACAGCCGTAGAACGCCGGCTCTCTTAATAAATCTAAGCTGACAAAGGCGTCATCCATTATTTCATCTTAGAATAATGTCAACAACACCCCATTAGCATCTAATTTTGAACATCGATGTTTGACAACATCGCATCCCTACAGTGAATTTGCAGCATGGAGTGAGAGTTTGATGGACCTGGAAGCAGCAAAGGTGGTCGTAACGGCACAGCCGTCGAAAACCTGTTCTCTTAATAAATCTAAGCTGACAAAGGCGACATCCATTATTTCATCTTTGAATAATATCAACAACACCCCATTAGCATCTAATTTTGAACATCGATGTTTGGCAACATCGCATTCCTACTTTGAATTCGCAGCATGGAGTGAGAGTTTGATGGACCTGGAAGAAGCTAAGGTGGTCGTGACGGCACAGCCGTCGAAAACCTGTTCTCTTAATAAATCTAAGCTGACAAAGGCGACATCCATTATTTCATCTTTGAATAATGTCAACAACACCCCATTAGCATCTAATTTTGAACATCGATGTTTGGCAACATCGCGCATCCCTACTGTGAATTCGCAGCATGGAGTGAGAGTTTGATGGACCTGGAAGCAGCAAAGGTGGTCGTAACGGCACAGCCGTAGAACGCCGGCTCTCTTAATAAATCTAAGCTGACAAAGGCGTCATCCATTATTTCATCTTAGAATAATGTCAACAACACCCCATTAGCATCTAATTTTGAACATCGATGTTTGACAACATCGCATCCCTACAGTGAATTTGCAGCATGGAGTGAGAGTTTGATGGACCTGGAAGCAGCAAAGGTGGTTGTAACGGCACAGCCGTCGAAAACCTGTTCTCTTAATAAATCTAAGCTGACAAAGGCGACATCCATTATTTCATCTTTGAATAATATCAACAACACCCCATTAGCATCTAATTTTGAACATCGATGTTTGGCAACATCGCATTCCTACTTTGAATTCGCAGCATGGAGTGAGAGTTTGATGGACCTGGAAGAAGCTAAGGTGGTCGTGACGGCACAGCCGTCGAAAACCTGTTCTCTTAATAAATCTAAGCTGACAAAGGCGACATCCATTATTTCATCTTTGAATAATGTCAACAACACCCCATTAGCATCTAATTTTGAACATCGATGTTTGGCAACATCGCATTCCTACTTTGAATTCGCAGCATGGAGTGAGAGTTTGATGGACCTGGAAGAAGCTAAGGTGGTCGTGACGGCACAGCCGTCTAAAACCTGTTCTCTTAATAAATCTAAGCTGACAAAGGCGACATCCATTATTTCGTCCTTGAATAACGTCAACATCAGCATTCTCACAATGCGCGAAGGCGGAGGTGACCGTCGCGGAGATTAATAAATCTAAGCTGACAAAGGCGACATCCATTATTTCGTCCTTGAATAACGTCAACATCAGCATTCTCGCAATGCGCGAGGGCGGAGGTGACCGTCGCGGAGATTAATAAATCTAAGCTGACAAAGGCGACATCCTTTATTTCGTCCTTGAATAACGTCAACATCAGCATTCTCGCAATGCGCGAGGGCGGAGGTGACCGTCGCGGAGATTAATAAATCTAAGCTGACAAAGGCGACATCCATTATTTCGTCCTTGAATAACGTCAACATCAGCATTCTCGCAATGCGCGAGGGCGGAGGTGACCGTCGCGGAGATTAATAAATCTAAGCTGACAAAGGCGACATCCATTATTTCGTCCTTGAATAACGTCAACATCAGCATTCTCGCAATGCGCGAGGGCGGAGGTGACCGTCGCGGAGATTAATAAATCTAAGCTGACAAAGGCGACATCCATTATTTCGTCCTTGAATAACGTCAACATCAGCATTCTCGCAATGCGCGAGGGCGGAGGTGACCGTCGCGGAGATTATTAAATCTAAGCTGACAAAGGCGACATCCATTATTTCGTCCTAGAATAACGTCACATCAGCATTCTCGCAATGCGCGAGGGCGGAGGTGACCGTCGCGGAGATCTGAGTCCTTGGAAAGGCGGCGGCGCTTCCGGAGGGTGGCCATCTCGGGGATGAAATTCGAGAGGGCTCGTCGAGTGTGTCTGCAGAGGCGGGAGGCGGGGCGAGGGTCCTGGGAATGTCAGAGACGGCGAGGGTGGCACGGATGGTTGAGCTTGCATACTTCCTCAACGACGAGGGGACAGGAGAGGAGATTGCGAAGGCGAGGATCATGAAGCAATCGAGGACGGAAAGAGCGAGGAGAGGCCAATAGCAGGGCCGCTCCAACCCTAAAGCAATCTCTGTACAGCACAAGGGCGGCATTTGTGAAAGGGAGGCAAAAATGTAGACTGCTTTCAATAAGTGCCTGATTTCTACATTTTTTTAATTTTAAACGAAAACAGTTTATTTGTCACAAATATAGAGACCTACATTAAATTATGGGCCGCAAAAATAAATACTCAAAGTAAGTACAAGTAATATACTTTAGGGATATTTCATCAATTTCGGCTAAAATAATATCGTTTACTTATAATAATCATGCTGCAACTGGGGAGTTGCCACTCGACTTCACAGTTGCCATCGTTAAGTCTGGCCAAATAAAATCTCTGTACAAAATTCAATCTATGTAACAATATTCAAGTTAGAACACGTGGCAGCAAACAAACATTTGCGCAGGGGTTCATATTATCTTGGCACGACCCTGACTGAAGGGGTGAAACTAAGGATGAGAGAAAGAGAATCAAAATTTTGTAAAAGGGAAGAGCTTCCTCTTGCAGGCATCCATACAACAGGAAAATCATGGAATGTACTGGAATATTAAATGAAGTAGGTTTATGAATCGAACGTGCTTGAAAGTTCATTTATTCGGTTTCTGGAATGCTTAGAATATTACTGCTTTAAGTTCTTAAAAGAACGTATACATGTATGTGAATGGTCAAGTGAAAACAATACACAGACACTGATTAGAAAATTTTCAAATATTTTTTACCATACGTCTAGATGTGAGTAATCAAACGTTAGAGAGATGGTAATAATTAATATGTAGAGAAGTACAATAAATAACAAAATATAATGAAAAATTAGAAAGAGGGGATAAAAGAAAATGACTTATCGTATAAAAACATTTACAATTAATACTTTCCGATTCGTGAGTAGCATGCACTCGAAGGTAGCAAAGGCGCCAATGCGAGCTGAGCCTACGGCGCCCGGAGCGAGGGGCGTGAGGAAGGGGCGCGGCGCGCGAGCCGCCGTAAAGGACACTCTCCGCGGGATAAAGCGCCCATAAAGCGCTGGTTATGAACGCGTGGGCGGTCGACCGCCGGGCGCGCTGAGGTCGCTCGCGCTGGCGGCGCACGATCGCAGCACCGCCTGGCGACGACCTTGTTCACACACACACACACTCAAAAACACACACACACAAAAACACACACACAAAAAAAAACACACACAAAAACACACACACACACACACAAAAAACACACACACAAAAACACACACACACACAAAAAAAACACACACACACAAACACACACACACAAAAAAAAACACACACACAAACACACACACACACACAAAAAAAACACACACACACAAAAACACACACACACAAAAACACACACACACAAAAACACACACACACACAAAAACACACACACACAAAAACACACACACACACAAAAAAACACACACACACAAAAAAAACACACACACACACAAAAACACACACACACACAAAAACACACACACACACAAAAACACACACACACAAAAACACACACACACAAACACACACACACACAAACACACACACAAAAACACACACACACACAAAAACACACACACACAAAAACACACACACACAAAAACACACACACAAAAACACACACCAAAAACACACACACAAAAACACACACAAACACACACAAACACACACACACAAAAACACACACACACAAAAACACACACACAAACACACACACACAAACACACACACACAAACACACACACAAACACACACACACACAAAAACACACACAAAAACACACACACAAAAACACACACACAAACATACACACACAAAAACACACACACAAACACACACACACAAACACACACACACAAACACACACCCACAAACACACACACAAACACACACAAAAACACACACACAAAAACACACACACACACAAAAACACACACACAAAAACACACACACAAAAACACACACACAAAAACACACACACAAAAACACACACACAAAAACACACACACAAAAACACACACACTCTCTCGCGCGCGTACACATGCTAACCATCTTCGTCATTGGTTCTCCAGATTCGGAGAGTAGGCGAATCCTGTGCGCCCTCGATTCCGCCGAAGGGTTTGAACTATGCGACTGTACGTGTCGGAAACCTCCAATCAATCCCAGCATTCAATTGTTATCAATTCTCTTGAACCCCTGAACGCTACCTGACGGAGCCGTCGGTATTAAATGACAAGTGGTTGCCATACTCTAAAACAGGGAGTCTGCTACGTCCAACCACAGAACGCAATGTGAAGGCGGTTTCGGCAGAGATGCTAGACGAATGTTAGCCTTCTCTTGAGTGAGGGGGGGAAAAAAGCTCGGGAATAGGAGTCGCTCGGCTGTCGCCGAATGTAAGGAGCATCTAGCGCGCTAACATGATAATTGAAACCGTGAGAGTTAGGGAACGGAATTTCTTGTAATAAAAACAGCCATATGTGTGCATTTACATGTATTTATTTTTTTTAAATGAGGTCAGGAAAGACAGAAAATATGTAAAATAAAATTCACTATGGTGATTAAAACTACTTTATATAAGCATTTTCCGAGCTCAGAACGAATCCGATCAGACCATAAAAAGGACTTGGAGTATAATGCATAAACGTTCAAAGACTTATTATTTGTTATTACTGAGCATAACAATCTATTGTATATGTAGCTTTACATTCGTTTAGCTTTTTAATCTGTGGATTTTCGATGTTGCAGAACACAAAAGAAGATTATTGAGGAAAGGGATTGGCCTGAACCTGTTAATAATTCAGACATTATAAATACGAATTCCTCTCACTAACCATCAATTCATTAATGCAGTTCAATTTAGGTGCTAGTGCACATTAAGGATTAAGGGAAATTGAATGGATTTGAGATACATTGTGATTGGGGATAGTGTAATTAGTTATGTGACAAGTCCACGGAACAAAGACGTAGGTATTAATATAAACCAGATTTACAATTAGTCATGAAGAAAACAAAACATGGAAAAATTTAGCAGAACAAAAAAAACTAATTCCAAGTGCGTCGTAAAGAATTTGTTTGTAGTATTTTTGCGATGAAATACTAGTTTTCTCGTGGGATGAACAAAGGACATTATAATACATTATCGTTGAAGAGGCAATGATACAAGGTCGTAAATAAATTTAAAAGATAACAATAACTGATACGATTTCATAACGGTGAAACGATAAAAAATATTACTCTGCAATGAAGAGCTGATTAATGCGAAAACGAGGATCATTACATTCATAATAAAATGATAAGGCTTTTGAAATACAACTACCACAGTCGGAAAAGGTCTATAATTTTCTCGTCGATAGTTTCAATGGTGTCATCATAAATGTGCAGACATTTATTGGTTTCGAACAATTTATTATTGAAATACTTTATGTCCATACTTCATTTTAATAGATGTTTTATTGACTCTTAAGCTGTCACTCTAAAGGAGCAGAATATTTGAAAAGAAATGATTTCAATAATAGACTTCACTTACGCACTATGATGAAAACACTGACGATTTTCAACAAAATGATTGTAGAAAGCGTCTGTAGAGAGATAACTTCCAAATGATTCAGGAAAATTTAATAATTTAATAAAAAAGGACGTACGTATGACAGAGAGAGTAGGGCTGTCGTTTTCTGCGCTGATGTATCGTATTATTATTATTATTATTATTATTATTATTATTATTATTATTATTATTATTATTATTATACAGCCAGTGGAATCCCATACACGACAAAGACCACTCCAAGATGGAGGAGAGCCCGTTAATTTGAAGGCCCAAAATTGAACTACATGATTCTAGGATTGTTAGATTAATACTTGAAGTTCACTCATTTTCACACATTTTAAGTTCATATTAGTGTTCTTCTTTTGGTTCGTAACTCTTCCTATCTTCTCTGTTTCGCGCAGTTCAAGTGCACAGAGCCCGTACTTTCCTCATTTTGTCCGCCCATCTTGTTCTAGGTCTTCCTGCCTGCCCTTTGCCGATCTTCGGATCCCAAACCGTTGCAACTCAATTGAATTGAATTAATGCCTTATTTTACGTGGCGAGACGCGGGCCACGAGAGCCACTCTTCTGTCTGACCACGCAAATTTCGCTACGCTCCTTTCAGCGGAGAATTAAGGTATTTCTTGGACGACGAAACCGGCAATTTGAATTTAGCTCAGATGCGTGCAATGTGAGCCCAACGGTGACGTCACAACCGTACTACATGCCCCGCTTATCTGCACTTCAGAATTTGGGCACAGTGAACTGCATCTTTTATTTCAGTTTTTTTCTGATTTACTCATTTCTTACGTGGTCTTTTAGCTATATTCTTTGTATTTTCATTTCCAGTTTTCTTTGAGTTACTTGGAATGCTTCCTTTTTGACTCGGTTATTGACCCTGTGTGAGTGTCATAAATTTGTACAGTGAGTATCGTGATATACTAATGTAAACTGTATTTCTGCACACTTCGCTCAGACCTGCCTCAGGTGTCATGCAAACGATCTCATTGTAATGTATGTAAAAAACCTTCCGAGTTTCAGTTGACAATAAAATAAGGTTCGTATTTCTAAATCAATCACTCCCTGTATTATTATGTATTGCAATCTCGACGATCATTTTAACGTCGAAATGTGTAAATAGAAGTAAAACAATATTTAAAATCAATTTCGTTTTACCATTAGAAAAGAAAACGAATTTAATATTGCTATTAAATAACAGGCATAATAAACGAGTTAAAAATAGTTTCGTACAATAATAAGATTTTTCCAATCCGCATTCCTCAATCCAGATGACTCTTTTAAACGCCAAAATGCTTTAGAAAAAGCGGAAATACATACACTTGAAATTGTTGTAAACAATGACAAACAATCACAATTCAATATTTTAGGATCAAACACAAATCACATGAAACATCACAACAAATCACTTCACAAATACATTAAAAATATATAATTTCACAAATTCAATAGAAAATAAACATGGCTCAATGTTAGAAAAAATTATTAAGCTTAAGTTCGATTTGTAACACCAATCCAAGAAATCCAAAAGGGGAAGAAAATAATTATAAAACGCGATTCCCCTCGAGACCCAATATTCCAAACAACGCTACGAAATTGCGTGAAGGTAAATCCCACCGGTCCGTCGACTTCACCCCTCCCCCTCCACCTCCCCTTTCCCCTCCCGGACGGACGGACGGACGGACGGACGCTACTCAAAGCCCCGAGCGCGCCAAGTGCCGCAAAAACTCGCCGCTTGGGGCGCCCACGGCGCGGAAATCGGATTTCGCGTGAGCGCGCATATTTCACTCATTCACTCATCCGGGCGCTGCGCGGCGCGGGGCGGGGCGGCGCGGGCTAGCCCTCTGCTGCTAAACGAGTTAAGAGTAAAAGGAGATGCTCCCGGGGATGATTTATGCCCGTTGTTTCCAAACAGACGTCCGCGGCGAGGCGCTTCTCTGCAGGCAGCCCCTCGCCTCGCTCACCCCCCTCCCCGGGGGAGGATGGGGGCGGAGAAATGCCCACTGCCACCCTACCCCTCCCCACCCCACCCCACGCCACCCCACGCCACCACACGCCACCCCACGCCACGCCACGCCACGCCACGCCACGCCACGCCCACCCCGCCCGCGCCGACGCGTTTTGCAAATGCACGCGTGAAGTCTGGCAACTTCCAGGCGCATTCCCAACCAATATTTATACGTTCATATTTTTTTCAACAATAGGCAGCGTACTAGCTTCTCGTGGTGTTATCCCTGGTTCGATTCCCGGGTTTGACACCCCCCTCGCGGCGACGCATTTTGCAAGTGCACGCGTACATTCTGGCAAATTCGGTGTATACAACTTTTCAAACAAACATTTATACAGGTAGGTCAAAAAGAACACACGGAGTTGACCTCCGTAGAATCATAGTATCAGTGGTGAGAGTGGAATGGCAGGGTGGGGGACCTGTTGTGTTGTTGGTTAGAGCGTCCAGTTTCAGTAACAATAGCGCAGTGGTCAGCGCATCTTCGCCTTTTCGCTGTTGAACGTTTCTTCAAAAGTTGACTCTGTGTTTTCTGTTCAACGGCTTTTCCATACACACTTCGATGTTCTGCCAAATGGTTCGATACCTGATCGCAACACAATATCGCGTTGGGTTGCCTCTTCTCGCAAAACTGGATCAGTCGCAGAAATCGCCTGGTAGTCTTCGCACAGTGCGAACGTCGGAAAATGTCGTGTAAGAGCGTCTGTTCTTCAAAGTCCTTGCCCCACTCCGCTAAGCGGCGTGCTTCAACTAGCCATGTCTCATCATTCACTGCAACTGGTCCTGAGCGATGAGAACAATTTCATCCTTACAAAATTATAATCGTGCAGAATATTCACGAACGGGATTATGATGAACGGAGACCGTTTTGCGAGAGAAGGCTTGAATGCGTGATAATTTATAAATTGAATATATTACCAATTGTAGCCACGTGATTACATTTTGTATGTGATCAAAATAAATCCAATTATACTAGTTTGAAATGCATACGTACTTTTTGCGCCGCGCTGTATGTTTCAAAGCAAAATACCCGGAGTTACCCGGTCTTTCTTCATAACTAATCCTTGTAAAGAGAAAAATATCAATTTTATATAAATCACGATGTTTAAGTTTATTATTTTTTATGTACTTGATTCAAATTTTAATAAGAAATGTTTTTCTTTCATTTTATTTTACGGAACATTGCTATTATATTAGGAATTAGATTACGTACTGCTACTGACCTCTAGATAATCTATTATTTGCCAGTTCTGCGACACCGCTACTGGCCTCTGACGGAATATATTAGAAAACAATCTGCCCTTAACGCTCAGCAAAAAAATTGATCGTGGTGCATCTACCAACATATTAATTAAAATATTTATTTTCCGCGTTTGCGTTGCATTAATATTTACCAAACTCAGCAAGGACACTGGGACATCCTGAAAAAGTGAATGCAAAATTGCGTATCTATTCATGCAATACTACTTTTTGAGATTTCGATGTCGGTTACTTGTTAAATTCACTTTTCTTAGTATAGATAGATAAACGTTTCAACAATGTGCAGCGTATTGGCTTCCCTTGGGGTGACCCTGGGTTCCATTCCTGGTTAGGGAAAAAATATAGTTGTAGCTTTCCTTTAAAACGGTGTCGGTTCCTGTACCCGCGCGACAAAGCGAAGCCGAGCCAGGAAGTAGGAGTTTGCTAGTTACGGTGAAGAAAGAACATCGTGCTGCGAGGGAACTGCACCAGGCCCACGCTTGGGCGACATACACTATGTGATCAAAAGTATCCGGACACGTGGCTGAAAATGACTTACCAGTTCGTAGCGCCCTCCATCGATAATGCTGGAATTCATTAGAGTGTTGGCCCACCCTTAGCCTCCATGACAGCTTCCACTCTCGCAGGCATACTTTCAAGCAAGTGCTGGAAGAATTCTTGGGAAGTGGATGCCCATTCTTCACGGAGTGCTGCACTGAGGAGCTGTAGGTCGGTGAGGCCTGGCACGAAGTCGGCGTTTCAAATGTGTTCGATAAGATTCAAGTCAGGACTCTGTGGAGGTCAGTCCATTACAGGGATGTTATTATCGTTTAAACACTCCGCCACAGGCCGTGAAGTATGAACAGGTGTGCTCGATCGTGTTGAAAGATAAAATCGCCATCCCCGAATTTTTCTTCAATAGAGGGAAGCATGAAGGTGTTTCAAACATCAAAGTAGGCCTGTGATAGTGCCACACAATACAAGGCAAACCCCCTCCATGAACCACACGACCACACCATAACATCATTTTTGACGTGTCCGGATACTTTGGATCACATAGTGTAGTTTGCTGGGCGGCAATGCCAGACATGCCACCCAAAATGCCAAATACATACGTACTTTTTAAGAGGAAAGATATCTCGCCTGTCATTCATTGACTCACTTTGTTTACGCGGACGTACAATCTGACAAGTCTAGTGCAAACTCTAATAAAAATCTATAATGATATGACTTTTTTCTAACTTCATATTTATCAGTTGTACTTAAGTTTCTTTCACTTGCTGAATTTGCAGCAGGAGTACAATATATTCTCACTATTCTGCCACCCTAAGGCTCACTTTATTCGCTTCCCCTTCACGAACGATTCCAAAGTTGTAGTGTTGAGTTGATCGGTGGGTTCCAGAGGACTCATTGCACATTTTTTTAAATTTCACATTTGCACAATTTACAATCTGACCTTGAAGAGCATTAGACAAATAACATTATTACATTGACTTACTAGTTACATTTACATTAGTTTTGTTTATTTAGCGTATGTTTATTTATGTAGCGGTTTGTCAGTTCAAATATGTGTTGACTTTTTAGTCTATATATGTGCTCACTATTGTCCAGATTAACTAATCGATGGTTTGCATGTTCACTTAGTTTCTTCAAATACTCCTGGCTTCGTTTCGTAATACCTTCCACAATAGTTGAGATCTTTAGGTCCGAATAAAGTGTTTTGTTACACACTGCGCAGGCGTGCGTTCGAGAAAACCCCGGGATCTTTCGTTAAAAGTAAGCGTTTGAATTGGTATATTGTAAACTGATTTTTTCATTTTAGCTTTCTCACATAATTTGTACTTCTTTTCTAAACGTTTTATTTCCAAGGCATCTTTAATTTTGTGTTCTACACTTAAAACTGTGACTCAACCGTCGGAGTCACAAGGGTCGAGTGTCACACGCGCGTTTTTTTTTCGTGAACGCTTTTTCCTCGCGACGTTTAATTGAATTGAATTGAATTGAATTGAATTGATGCCTTATTTTACGTGGCGAGACTCAGGCCATTAGGCCTGCTCTTCCGTCTGACCACGTAAATTTCGCTACGCTCCTTTCACCAACTAGCAGAGAAAGGAGGTACTTCTTGGGCGAGAAACAGGCGATTTGAATTTAGCTCAGAGGCGTCATTTAGGCTTGAGGATCTTTTACATGCAAGTAAATCTACTAACATGGGACAGCCGGCTTTACTTCCCCTCCGAAGGAAGGCGTACGAAGGATTTTTTCGCCCTTAAAAATCCACGGCTTCGAGGTTTTTCGGGTTTGAATCCGCCAACTTGGGTACAACAGTCCGGTACGCTAACCGTTACACCATCGCCGCCGCCGACGTTGAGGTGGGAAAAAAATGTACTGGGCTGCCATAGAGTAGATTTCTGTCGTGGCGCTTGACAGAAATCTAGTCACGGAGAACTCTAAAGAACACACTCCAAAAATTATCTCTATGATATACTTTTTATCAGGAAAGAAATTCATTGTCTTTTTACTCACTGACGCACTTTTCAAATGCTTGAGTACAATATGGCAAGTTTTGTAGATCCTCCGACAATATTAAGTTTAAGATGATATCCTCTTCAATACGAAAGAAAAATGTTTTATCTCTTTTGCTCGTTGACACGTTTTTCTAATGAGCGCGAACAATTTGACGTAATTAGTCGTCGGTAAACATCAGATGCCGATCCGGTGGCCGAGATCGCTAAGGCAGTAGTGCCGTAGCGATCTCGCACCGAAAGATCGCGGGTTCGAGTCCCGCCTCGGGCATGGTTGTATTGTGTTCGTCCTTTCACCCCCTATCACCATCATCATCTTCATACCAGGGAAGGCCACGGGAAACCACCCTGAATAATTTATCCCAAGAAAACCCGTTATGGGTCACCTAACTTCCGTATATGGAAGATAGGACCAAAGAAAACTTCAGATACTACTATGTTGTTGATGTGCTCCACGAAGCTTTGTGTAAGAATATGTGTCGTTTTACAAATGTGCAGGTATATCTTGACAAATTGATCAAACTCTTCCGAAAAGAAGATGGTGTTGATGAGACTGACGCTACATATATACTACCGTAGTTACGATGTCTAACTCTGCAGCAATTATACAGTATTGGTATATCTTTCAACTACAAAGAATACAATTTCGACTCTCCCCCAATGATACGTTTTTCCATTGAGCACTTACAGTCTGCCCAGTTTCACAAACTCTTAGAAAAACTATATGATCTTGACTTTATTTGCAAAAAACGCACGTCACGTCGTCTGCCGATCAATAGCTCCGCCTCCCGAAAAAATAGCGTAAACTAAGCTTTTCAACTACGAAGGGAAAATATTTTCTCTGTCGCTCATTGCCGCGCTTGGAATATGAGTGCTTGTGAGCTTGAAACTTCAGCGAACTCTGAATGAATTTTGGAGGAGACGGCACAATGTCTACATTTCTGAAATTCAGAATGACCGCCTTAGAGCCACCGGTAAAGATACGGTCTAAGTGGATACCTGTTCCGTCAAATTCGCGTTCCGGCAAATACTGGCAAATCCAGTCATAGGAAGTCCGAGTAGTTCAGTCAAACACGATCGAAGTTTCAGCACAACAGTAGTTTAGTAGTCCAGTACGGTCAGCAGAACTGTATTTGACAAACTTGTATTATTCGGATGTGAAGCCATTCAACATTGTCGAATACAACGTGTTTAATTAGTTTCTGTTCGAGAACAACAGTGAACATCCGACTCAATATCAACGATCAAAGTAAAAATCACGAAACTTCAGTAGGATACCATTGCAGAAAAGTTTTAAAAAAAATGAGCGAATTGCATTGCCATTAGGGCCACAGACTACTACAATATATCTACAGTATTAGTGGTGCGAAGTTTGTTTAATACAAATCTCTCAACTCATATCAAAGCTATTCGTATCAAACATTGCTACCAGCGAACAGTTTCTCGTTTCTTTTATCAGTTTAGTTAGTAGTAATAAAAAAAGTTTTTTTTTCTCTGGTTGTGTGTGTAGCCAGACACTAGAACACAGACATTTATATATCCATCCATTTTTATATTATTGTATGTATTATTTTATATATTATTTCTGGAAATTGGTACATTCGGGAAGCAATAGATGTCCGTTGGTGGGCTAACTAATACTATTGCAGGAAATAATAATAATAATAAAAATAATTGCATTTATTTTAGGTTTATTATAATATCAAAAAATGTGTATATATGACACATTTTGGTGAAATGAGAAAATAGCGTTTTTGAAAAAGAGTAGTTTGCTATGTAATTAATTTCGATTTAAACAAAAATGTAGGACATGATTTTCTCTTTAAAATTGATTTTTATAATTTTCTATAGGACGCAGGGTTAAAAAGGTATAGAAAAAATACACACAGCAAAATGAGCCCGATTTTGAGTCTCGAAAGACATGGCCTAGGAAGTCTAAAACTTGGGGTAGTCCTGGGAACAATGTACCGAAAGAAATCATATTAAATACTTTTTTCTAGGTACAATGTACTTACCGACTGGACTATGTATCTCGCAAATACGTAATATTAAAACGATTGTCTGCTGCAGTGCGACCACCATGACAAAATCCGTCGGACGTTGAGTGGTAACTTTTTTCGTGCGAAAATCGATCCCGTCTGATCTTATCTTTACCCTAGCATTACTAAGGGGAGATAGGCTAAGAATCCCTCCGATGATTATTTATTTTTATAGGTTTCAATAAATTTAAGAAGATGACAATCTTTGATATTGTTCATTAAACTTCTCAATATATGATGGAATTTATTACAAGTGTTGTTCACATTTAGAGTAATAAAGATTTTACCTGCGGATAAAAATGGGCTTCTTTATTTAAACACCTAACATTCAGAATACGTTTTGAAATGTTTTGTAGTATTTTAAGTCACGGTGTAATAGTTTAATACGTTACAATGTTAAAAAGATACATAGGCCTCTATTTAACATAAATTTTTATAGGTTTAAAAAAATAGCAAAGAGAGGTTTGGGATTTATTATACTAGAATACTAGATAAACAAAAACGTTTTTTCTGAGAAATAACTGATATTTAAGAAGTATAAAATATATATTTTTCAACAAATGAAGTATCCTGAATCTGAAGAGTCGTTAAAGACGGTGAAGTACTTCAGAGACATTTAGAATCTCAAATTTCCCTTTCATTTGTATTGGAGGAGATGGTATATACGTAGTTGTGACTACGCCGAAATGACAGAACTCCAACGGCAAACCGTAATGAAGGTTCAATCATCATCAAGGATTAGGCCGTAGGCATGTTCCGACGTTATCCTAGGATCCCACATGTTCACTATTAATTAATGTCGTTAAGCTTGTATCGTACTACCAGGTCCCATTTGACAGGGAGAGGACTATCACCACCATGCCTCCAGGCCAGAAACGAAGATATTACTTTAAAAACTACCCAAATTTCAATTTGCTGAGGTCACTTTTATGCTTGAATTTCGTTTATGTACCGTAATTACACATCAGTTTGATTGAACTATTACTCTTCCAAAAGAGAGATATGAATGAACGCAAAAACTAGTATCATGAAGTCATGGAAAATCATGCAATGCATTCGCTGAAGAGCAATTTCTTCCACGCGATTGCTCAGAAGGATGATTAAATATGATGGCCCTGGAACAGTAACAAAATAATCCCTACCAACCAAAGCCAGACAACCCTATTTGTAAATTTCAATAAATCTGTTTCGGTGAAAATGTGATTTATCTTGTACTAGTCTTATTTATATTTAAGTAGAGCTCAAGAAGTAACAAGATGAATCACACTTAACTATCACTATTAACTACCACTATTAACAATGGGTGGATTGTTGCAATTGTTTTGAAAATTTATTTCCGCTCCACGTCCTACGAAACGAACCTAAACAAAGCTGGAGTTTAGGGTATTACATTCTAATATTCAACATCGCCATAAAGATATTCCGCATATTTCAGCAAAACCGTTTACAACCTCGCTTAGAATGCCGCATTTCCAGGTGGGCGAATGCTCCGTTGCCCGCAGCGGCGGAAACCCTCGCCTACCTAAACAAAAATGCCATCGATTGAACGCCGCTGGCGGAAGCGAGGAGTCCCTAACAAGCGCACTACATCGACGTATCGGCGCGGGCGGCGGCCGCGGGGATCGCGAGGAGGCTGCGGCGCGGAGGCCTATCGACTCTCCAAGTGCGCGGAGCGCGGCCGAGCGAGCGCGCAGGCCTCCGGATCGATGCCCGGGCGGGGCGCCGCACCGCGCCGCGCCGCGCCGCGGCCACGGCCTATCGCATCGCCGCCAACGATCGGCCGAGGTGGCGGTGGAGGTGGTGACGGAGGCGGGGGCGGAGGCGGAGGCGGCGGAGGCGGCGGCGGAGACGGAGGCGGAGGCGACGGCGGTGGCGGTGGCGGTGGCGGTGGCGGCGGCGGCGGCGGAGGCGGAGGCGGCGGCGGAGGCGGCAACGGTGGCGGGAACGGTGGCGGAGCGGTGGCGGTGGCGGTGGCGGTGGTGGTGGTGGTGGTGGTGGTGGTGGCGGTGGCGGTGGCGGTGGCGGTGGCGGCGGCGGCGGCGGCGGCGGCGGTGGCGACGGTGGTGGCGGTGGCGGTGGCGGTGGCGGCGGCGGTGGCGGTGGCGGTGGCGGTGGCGGTGGCGGTGGCGACGGCGGCGGCGGTGGCGGCGGTGGTGGCGGTGGCGGCCAGACCGGGGCGATGGCAGTCGAGACGGGGCCGAGGTGGCAGGCAGACCGACGCACTCAAGGGGAGCAGAAAGTGTGGGTGGTAGTGGTGGGGATGGTATGGGTGGAGATGGTGGCAACCAGACCCGGGATGGAAATTGAGGCGGGGCGGAGGTGGCAGTGAGACCGACGGGGTGGCATGGGCGGAGATGGAGACGGAGATGACAGCGAAGGTGGCAAGTGCGGGAATAGAGGCGGAGGTGGCGGCGAGACCGGGAGCGGCAGAGACAATGGAAACAGAAAAAGCGGGTGGCAGCGGCGTTGGCAGGGGCGGATATGGAGGCGGAAGTGGCGACTAGATCTTGGGCGATGGAAGCCAGGGTGGCAGAGTCGGAGGAGACGGTGGCGAGACCGGTAGCGACGGAGTCGATAGAAGTAGAGAGTGGGTGCGGCAAAGGTGGCATTGTGACGATGGTAGACGTAGCTGAGTTAATGCAGACAGCTGAGGTGATGAGGCGATGGAGGTGGCGATGAGCGCAACAGGGGGCGATAGAGTCGGTAGCGGCGGCAAAAGAGACGAAGTTGTCGGTGGGGTAAGGGAGTCGGTGGCGATGAGACTGGAGAGGTTGGAGGCACTGATGGTGTCGGTGAAAAGGGAAGTTATGGAGGGACTGGAGGCGGTGGAGAGCCTGGAGATGGTGGAGAGACTGGAGGTGGCAGTGAGATTGGAAGTGGTGGGGAGACTGGCGCTGGTGGACGGACAGAAGTCGGTTAATGCAGCGAATGTTTTAAGATGTCGGCACTGGCGGAGACAATCGCAGCGGTGGAGGTTGGGGAGGTGTCAAAGTAAACGGAAGTGATGGAGGCGGCGTAGGGGAGGTGAGATCGGTGAGGTCGGGGGTGGGGTGTCGACGGAGTTGGTGACGGCGCGGCGACGGCTACAGAAGCACTCGGTAGCGGTGGAGCGCAGATCGTGAACAACGGCGTCAGGGCTAGAGGGTGGAGGGCGCGGTGGGGGTGGCGCGGTGGAGTTAACACTGAAGGGGTTACGGAGTGGACGAGGTGGCGCAGATGACGCGGAGGCAGGAAGTGAACCTGAATTTGCGGCTGTGGCAGTAACTATCAGCGTGGATGTGGGATGCGATGGCGGAGCCGTGAAGGAAATGACGGCCACGTTTCCAGTGATGTTCTTCGAAACGCCGACGCATCGACCGGCAGAGACGTGAAGATGGCAGATGCGGTGGCGACATTACAAATGATGGCAATGACGTTGATATCACATTTATTGCACACCTTCCAACACATTTTCTTTATTTCTTATGTCACAGCAACTGCTGACGGCTACTTTCTGTATCTGTCCCTGTCAACAGCAGTCAACTTTATCGACATTAACATTGTATTTTTCCTATTTGAGTTATTCCGCAGATTCTCGAGTTGAAGTTGTACCAAACATAAATTCAATATGCCTATATTTTTTTAAAATCCAACTATATTTAGCAAATACGAATTCGCTTATAAATTGATTTTAAATTAAAATATATTTTCAAATGTGTAGTAATAGAATTAAAACCAAAACGTAATTACATTCTACTTGGGTTCGAATCGGAACGGGTTAATCGTTTTATTTTATATTTCTGTAACTCTTCGTGCGTAAATTTAATACGTATTGGGCTAACTAATCGTTAAAAACCTTTCTTTATTTCTGGTGAATTGATAGGATGAGGGGTTGTGTGACAGCGCAGAGATTTCGTGGCAAATTCTGGCGGGCAAGTAGCGTTACGGTTGGATGGCAAATAGAAAAGCGTCGGATGTTAGAGGGAGAAGGTGATCAGAGATCGTGCAGTGGAGAGACAAAATATTTTTTGTTGCGTGGTGGTGGGATCGTGAGACGGCGCTTGCAGGGACGGTGCATTGCAAACCGAAAAAAATGCGGCAGTTGAGCCGTGAAGAGACAGCATGTCAGAAGGAATAGTTGCAGAAAATCAGGGCTGCTGGAAAGTAGAGAATAAAGAGGAAATACTGCAAAGGAACGTAGGAAGTAGAAAAGGACAGAAAGGTAGGGTGGCATAGAGGCAGAAGGGATGATGATACAGCAACAGCAAAATAGAGCCACAGGACGGCCCGAAAGCAAGCAGGTATGATAGCACAGGTTGGAAGGCACAATGACAGACAACATGGCAACCAACAGCAGAACAGTGGCAGAGAGGCAAGGGAGCAAAACGTCAACGCGACACACACAGTGGGACGGTGGTGAGAGAGTAGAACATAATACAAGTCCGGCAGAACAGAAGAGTCTGTCCGAAGTAAGGATGTGACAATGATGTCGATAGGATGGATGCGACGTTATTTTAACATCGATGTTTTGAGGTGGATGCTTTTTTCTTTTCCGATGTTTTGTTTCTGAATGAAAAATACCCACGATCACGATACTATTAAAGTTAAAATATGAAATAATAATTGGGCGTAACACTGTTATTCAAGTGTTGGCACCAAAGGAACGCTGTTTGCACTACCTCCAGCGACCAAACTCTCTCGCCCAAGATGACCTCCACGCCCTTGTATTTCCTCTTTCTTCATATTCATTTCGCATGTTGAGATGTGGTCTACAAATACGCTGTGTGCGTAGGTTGTTCTTTTTCTCGAACTCTTATTCGACGAATTGATAAACACAAACACTGTCAAATTAAATTTTAATGCAAACAAATTTAATGTTAGAGGTTTCTAATCCAGTCCAAAAACGTCGATGTTGAACAACTTTCGATGTTGAACAACTTTCGATGTTGAACAACTTTCGATGTTGAACAACTTTCGATGTTGAACAACTTTCGATGTTGAACAACTTTCGATGTTGAACAACTTTCGATGTTGAACAACTTTCGATGTTGAACAACTTTCGATGTTGAACAACTTTCGATGTTGAACAACTTTCGATGTTGAACAACTTTCGATGTTGAACAACTTTCGATGTTGAACAACTTTCGATGTTGAACAACTTTCGATGTTGAACAACTTTCGATGTTGAACAACTTTCGATGTTGAACAACTTTCGATGTTGAACAACTTTCGATGTTGAACAACTTTCGATGTTGAACAACTTTCGATGTTGAACAACTTTCGATGTTGAACAACTTTCGATGTTGAACAACTTTCGATGTTGAACAACTTTCGATGTTGAACAACTTTCGATGTTGAACAACTTTCGATGTTGAACAACTTTCGATGTTGAACAACTTTCGATGTTGAACAACTTTCGATGTTGAACAACTTTCGATGTTGAACAACTTTCGATGTTGAACAACTTTCGATGTTGAACAACTTTCGATGTTGAACAACTTTCGATGTTGAACAACTTTCGATGTTGAACAACTTTCGATGTTGAACAACTTTCGATGTTGAACAACTTTCGATGTTGAACAACTTTCGATGTTGAACAACTTTCGATGTTGAACAACTTTCGATGTTGAACAACTTTCGATGTTGAACAACTTTCGATGTTGAACAACTTTCGATGTTGAACAACTTTCGATGTTGAACAACTTTCGATGTTGAACAACTTTCGATGTTGAACAACTTTCGATGTTGAACAACTTTCGATGTTGAACAACTTTCGATGTTGAACAACTTTCGATGTTGAACAACTTTCGATGTTGAACAACTTTCGATGTTGAACAACTTTCGATGTTGAACAACTTTCGATGTTGAACAACTTTCGATGTTGAACAACTTTCGATGTTGAACAACTTTCGATGTTGAACAACTTTCGATGTTGAACAACTTCGATGTTGAACAACTTCGATGTTGAACAACTTTCGATGTTGAACAACTTCGATGTTGAACAACTTCGATGTTGAACAACTTCGATGTTGAACAACTTCGATGTTGAACAACTTCGATGTTGAACAACTTCGATGTTGAACAACTTCGATGTTGAACAACTTCGATGTTGAACAACTTCGATGTTGAACAACTTCGATGTTGAACAACTTCGATGTTGAACAACTTCGATGTTGAACAACTTCGATGTTGAACAACTTCGATGTTGAAAAACTTCGATGTTGAAAAACTTCGATGTTGAAAAACTTCCATGTTGAACAACTTCCATGTTGAAAAACTTCGATGTTGAACAACTTCCATGTTGAACAACTTCCATGTTGAAAAACTTCCATGTTGAAAAACTTCCATGTTGAAAAACTTCCATGTTGAAAAACTTCCATGTTGAAAAACTTCCATGTTGAAAAACTTCCATGTTGAAAAACTTCCATGTTGAAAAACTTCCATGTTGAAAAACTTCCATGTTGAAAAACTTCCATGTTGAAAAACTTCCATGTTGAAAAACTTCCATGTTGAAAAACTTCAATGTTGAAAAACTTCCATGTTGAAAAACTTCAATGTTGAAAAACTTCAATGTTGAAAAACTTCAATGTTGAAAAACTTCAATGTTGAAAAACTTCAATGTTGAAAAACTTCAATGTTGAAAAACTTCAATGTTGAAAAACTTCAATGTTGAAAAACTTCAATGTTGAAAAACTTCAATGTTGAAAAACTTCAATGTTGAAAAACTTCAATGTTGAAAAACTTCAATGTTGAAAAACTTCAATGTTGAAAAACTTCAATGTTGAAAAACTTCAATGTTGAAAAACTTCAATGTTGAAAAACTTCAATGTTGAAAAACTTCAATGTTGAAAAACTTCGATGTTGAAAAACTTCGATGTTAGAAAACTTCGATGTTGGACAACTTCGATGTTGAAAAACTTCGATGTTGAACAACTTCGATATTGAAAAACTTCGATGTTGAAAAAATCGATGTTGAAAAACTTCGATGTTGAAAAATCGATGTTTTTGAGTTCACGTATTTTAACATCGATGTGTAATTTTGAACATCGTTGCTTGCTAACATCGATGTTGTGTTCTCGACGTTGCATCACTACTGCGAAGTGGCAGAGGCAGTGGAGCAGAACGGCGGGATGTTAACGACGAGAGGTGCGACAGGTGGGGGGCTGGGCAGCGGGCGCGGGCAACGCGAGTTCCGAGTTGCAAGGCCCGCGTCCGCCGAGAGAGCGAGGGGCAGAGGGAGGGACGCGGGTCGTTCTAGGTGCCGCGCCGCGTCCAATGTCCACCGTCCAATTGCATATTAGGCCTCGCGACCGACGCATCGACCGATGGCGACAGGGCCTGCGGAAGCGGTGGAGGCGGCGGTGGCCCAAGTGGTGGTGGTGGAGACCGAGGTAGAGATGGAGGTGGAGACGGAGGTTGAGGTGGTGGTTGTGGAGACGGAGGTGGAGGTGGTGGTTGTGGAGGTGGTGGTTGTGGAGGTGGAGGTGGAGGTGGTGGTTGTGGAGGTGGTGGTTGTGGAGGTGGAGGTGGAGGTGGTGGTGTCCGGTAACGAGAGAAGGCGCGAAGGTTGTAGTGAACGTGGACGAGCAGGGGGTCGTGGTGGTGGGTGCAAAAGAGGTGCCGGCGCCGGAAAAGGTGGCGAGGCGAGTGTGAGGTCAGATAGAGCGGTAACGGTGGCGACGGAGATAGGAATGAAGGTCGGAAAATAATGGCAAAATTGATGTTCGTAGTGGCAAGAACGTTGGCGAGAACAGTCTTAGAAGTGGCTAGAGCACTGGCGAGAACAATGGCTGTGGCTGAGAGCTGTGGTCAGAGAAGTGTACAGAGCAGTTGCGACAGCATTTAAGTAAGCAGTGGCGATAGAAGAGGCGGTGGTAGTGGAGAGATCAGCGACATTCGCAGTGTCGCGAGTATTTGCGAGAGCATTGGCGAAAACAACGGCGATAGCAGAGGCGATTGTATTTGGCCAGTGCATCGGCGACAGCAGAGGCGATAGTAGTGGCGACAGCTGTGGAAAATGCAGTGCCGAAAGGAAGGCTGGGGCGAGTCGGTGGGAGGCGAGGCGAGGCGTAGCAAGGCGAGGCGAGAGGAACAGCAGCAGCCAAAGTGGGGATGGGAGAGAAGGTAAGCACAAGGGGAACGGAGTCGAGGGGCAGTAATGATAGCGATGGCAGCGGTGGCGGTGGAGGTTTCGGCAACGGTAGCGGCAGTGGTGGCGGCGGGTGAGGCAGCGGTGGCCTGAGGCGGCGGTGGTTGCGGCGGTGGCGGGCGGCGGTGGAGGTGGTGGAAGAGGCGGAGGCAGAGGCGGTGGCGGAGTCGGGAGCGAAGGCGACAGCGGTAGCAGCGGTAGAGGCGGCTGTGGCGGTGGCGGTGGCGGTGGCGGTGGCGGTGGCGGTGGCGGTGGCGGAGGCGGAGGCGGAGGCGGAGGCGGAGGCGGAGGCGGAGGCGGAGGCGGAGGCGGAGGCGGAGGCGGAGGCGGAGGCGGAGGCGGAGGCGGACGCGGACGCGGAGGCGGAGGAGGCGGAGGCGGAGGCGGAGGCGGAGGCAGAGGCGGAGGCGCAGGCGGTGGCAAGGCGACAGCGGTGGCGGCGGCGGCGGCGGCGGAAGCGGAGGCGGCCAATACGCAGCGGGAGCCAGTGACTGGCAGCTTACCTGATGCGAGCGGAGCGCCGTCGCCAGACTGCCTCGGCGGCGGCGGCGAGGGCTCTACGCCGCGCGTACTCCTACATACGAGCAGAGGCGCGTACGTGTCCGAAGCCACCGCCGGCGCCTCGTCACGTGATTACATGCGAGCGCACGACGCGCTTCGTCGGATGCAGATGAAACTGCAGGCAAGGGTGCGCGGGAAACAGAACGCTCTATTTGACCAAGGAGGTCACGTCGTGAACAATGTTCTGGCTAATGTTTCAAAAAAAATGTGGTGGGTTGAAACCTCCTTATCTATACCTCTGCAGGGTCGGTAGATTCTAGAATGCAATGTTTGCGTATGCAATTACAGAAGCTAGAGCGCATGTAGATACATATGTGAAAGCGTCCAGTGGTGTTTATCAGCAGATATAAATGTCGAATTAAATAAAGCTGACAAACATCTTGTGAAAATACGCACTGAAACACGTATATTGTGTAATGTTGATTCTCATATCTTTATAAATAATATTTTGTAAAATATATTTACTATTTGCTGTTACACGTTTGTTACATTCTATTTTCTTTATGAACTGTACTACAGACTCAGAATCAAAAAGAAACTTCAAGAATGTAACTTACTACTTGATTTCCTTTTTGTTACTTTTAGATTGATTACCCAAATGTATTTCGCTTAGTAATGAGAGAATACATTTTTAGAAATGCCTTTTAAATTAAGGAATTTATTTAACTTTTCGTTAGTAATCTCTGTACATCAAATACTGAGAATATTTTTCTGACAGAACTTACAGACGTGGAATTTTCAGAAAATGCAACCAGTACTGGATACAAGTAAAGCCTACAAAAAGAGTGTCATGCATTAATATAATATTACGTAATGTTACATTTCATTAAAAGTAAACTGAGATAAAGGATAACCGTGATAGCGCAAAACCACATTAGCCAGATAATTTCACAAATGATTGATATAGCACAAAGACATTAAAGGTTTATTCTAAACAGTGCAAATAACCCAATTTGTCTTAGAAGGATGCATTAAGAGTTAGGAAATGTAAACAAGATTTGTGATAGAGGTAGTTCTTAATGGCCAGTGCTTGTGAGCCTACTGAGATGACACACCTCTTACGGTAAAGAAAATTGCCAAACGATCGTCCAAACAACTGATAAGGCTGAGCTTACGCTATCAAGTTTCTTGGTTGTGCAAACGGTTACGAGTGCAGCGCATGAGTAGAATATTTCTTTTCCCCCGTCTGGTAATATGTTTGGTATTGTTATTAATTAAATTGTTTACATAAGGCAATACCATTAACTTTTTTACACTTCCGATTCTTGATTTTCACTTTTTCTGTTTTAAAAGCAAAAATAGTGTTTATATTTAAAAAGAACAAATCAAAGAAAATGAGTCATGAATATGTCAAACTGACACCTTGCCCATCTTCTGAGTGTTAACTCCTATGGCATTTCTTTAGCGCAGAACGCCTGTATGGTCATGGGATGATCTCTTCAACGCACTTTGAAACACGATCATGGAGATACATTTTGTTCAAAGAAATTACTAATTGTTTTCTGTAATCCTGATATATCAGTTCCCTCATCACTATATACTTGCAGCGATATCCATATTCCAATTTATGTTCCTTCAAGAATCCTTACTATAGTAAAACTAATACAATATTTGCTAACAGATGCACGGGTGTATCGTATCAGTACTTCAAAGACTCGCTTGAATCTCTAACATTGATTGTTTGTTTGTTAGCGATTCTGGGTACGTCAGCGGCTAAAATCATTTTCCCGTAAGTGTAGAGCATGCTTTCCTGGGGGAGGGGATGATGGTATTCCCCCGCCGGATGGAGAGAGCCGTCTCCAACCTACCGTCCACTAGCGGGGGTTTCTCCAACCAAGTATCTCCCACCAGCGGGGCATCACCCCCGCACAAGCTCCCAACCGGTCCCCCGGCGTGTGGTAATGTAGTGCAAGTAAAGTGAGTGTGTGTATGGAAGGGGTGGGGATAGGACAAGGAAGAGGAGGAAGAAAAATTCGCGCGCGGTCCGTGGCCCGTTTGATAGGGTACTGCTCCGGCATTCGCCCGGTGCCGATCGGAGAAACCACTGAAAACTACCGATCAGAGCAGCCGGCCGCTAGAATTCTCCTCCAGAGAGCGATACCTCTAATTCGTGACCGGGAGTCTCTGGAAGCAACACGCGTGCCTCGAAGTAGTTCGCATACAACAGGCGCATGAACCACGGACGTGGACACAGAGCTGAGACGGCGCCACAGAAGATGAAAGCGCAGCTCGTGCACCGGTACACGCGCGTTTAGATGATAGAGCCTCGCAGAGCATTGAAAGCCCGAGTAGAATCGTGTATCAAACTAGGCTTCTGTGTGCGCCACGCAGAGAGAGGTATGTGTATTCATGGAGTGCGCTATCCTTCACCAGTATTGTGGTAGCGTCATGAGAGATTATACGACCTCGCAGACAAAGGACAGCCATCTGGAGTACAATGCTGCAAAAAAAAGTGATTCTATTTTTTTCTTCTTAATTTTGCGTATTCATTATGTTATGAGGTGTGTGATTGAAGGGAGATGAAAGGGTAAAATGTTCTTCTTGTGGAGTATTTATAGAATAAAATCCAGAAGAGTGATATTCTCACTGCGTCGTATTTATTCGCACAAATGGTCTACCTTCCTATGATATTGTTCAAAATACACTGCACTCTGGCTAATAGATTTCTCAGAAATGTGCACTTTCAATATTTGTTCACCTTTCCGACTGTTTCTTGCCTTTTGTGAATACAAACGGAGTATGTGTGAAGCCAAAAATAACTCGCCTTTAATCGACAAGTGAACGTCACGGTCACCTTCGATTTCAATTGTTTCTATTATAAGTTCTAATAACAATAGATTCTTGAAACTCCGTCGGGCTTCCTAGAAATGTATTAAAAGGACGACAGTTACGTATCGTGAGCTCTGTACATTCAGTTGCCAGTGATCGTATTTTTATAATTTTTTGTTGCTATTTCGTAAAAGTGAGCGCTACACTCATCGTCGACTATCAGAGTTAGCAATTTTTCCTTGTATTGCATTTTTTTAACCACCTAGCATTGATTTAAAGAGGGAAATATTCTATCTGTTTGTTATTATTGGAGCTGAATACGCTTTCTTCATAGAATCGTTCGTAAATACCCCTCTTCTGTGGTTTTTATAAAAAAATCATATTAACAACTTATTCCTTTCCTCTGGAAGGAATGTAACTCACTACATTGAGACGTCCCTTGGGCAAAACTGCTTCAAACTTAACGTACTTCAGAATCTAATTTCACACTAAATGTTTCTGTGTCATAAATCACAGAGGTATTTCACATATGTTCTGTTTGAATATTCATCACTCATTTGTCAAAACCTCCGCACGCAAAAAAAGCGGACTCATCAACAGTACATCACAAACGAAGAACAAGGAACAGATCCTCGTCTCTCACTACACTTTGTGGATTAATGACCTAGGAGACGACGGTCCCGGAGTCACTAGTAATCAGTCAATTTAGGGGTTGTCAGAATATTGATTGATGATTCTGGGCGCGTCAACTGCTAAGGTCAGTAATACCGTAAGAGTAGTGCATGAGTCCGAAAGAGTAAAATAAAAAAAATACTTTCCAACCAACTGCGCGAGTGACAAGGCCGTTGAGAGGGAAAGAGAGAGAAAGAGAGAATAAGAGAGAGAGAAAAAAATAGAGAGAGAAAGAGAGAGAAAATAGAGAGAGAAAGAGAGAGAAAATAGAGAGAGAAAGAGAGAAAAAGAGAGAGAGAAAGAGAGAGAAAAAGAGAGAGAGAAAGAGAGAAAAAGAGAGAGAAAGAGAGAAGAAAGAGAGAAGAGAGAGAGAGAAGAGAGAAGAGAGAGAGAAAGAGAGAGAGAAAGAGAGAGAGAAGAGAAAGAAAGAGAGAGAAGAAAGAAAGAGAGAGAAAAAGAGAGAAAGAGAGAGAAAAAGAAAGAAAGAGAAAAAGAAAGAGAGAGAAAAAGAAAGAGAGAGAAAAAGAAAGAGAGAGAAAAGAGAGAGGAAGAGAGAGAGAGAGAGAAGAGAGAGAGAAAGAGAGAGAGAACGAGGAGAGAGAAAGAGAGAGAAAGAGAGAGAGAAAAGAGAGAGGGGAGAAAGAGAAGGAGGTGCTGGGAGGCAACGCGTCGCTCGTCGGG
>JAZDUA010001284.1:0-117824 GCA_038098605.1 Gryllus longicercus
ATTTCCGATTGTGCACTAATTGTAAAAGTGGATTAACATGAATGTTATACATCGAGAGGTATATGCATATAGTGAGAATACGGTACTTTTTCCAAACGCCCAGTCCCTGGCCAGGTTATCGTTTGGTATCCGTGGTCTCTTTCTACCGCTTATTAGTGTTTCTATGCCTTTTGATAGTTGAGTCATATGGGAATCGGAAATTAGCCTGGCAGTAAGAATTGGAAGGAGTTCAGTTTATGTCAGAAGAGTTCACGGGAGCTTCGTGGACCGATGTGTAAAGTATTGCTCCAGCCCTTGATTTGATCGGTGGACATCATGAAAAACGACCAATCCTCGTAGCTGGGTTGTAGAATCCTTGTCAATGCTATGATCTAGTGAAACAACCTGGTGGAAAAATGGGCACCATGGAGACTATATTATTGATTTATTTTTTTTAATTTATTGAATATAAAAGTAACAGTTAAAACTGTGTAACCTACTGAGGATAATATGTTTAGTCTGTGCACGTTCCCTTGAACACTGGAATCCATACACGATTTTTTGTACTGTATTAAGTTAAATCATGGTTATAGGTGAATGTCCCCCTGGATCAATAACCCCCATCTCGATCACGATTTCGTTTAGTTTCCCTGATCCATAAGCAAATGCTGAGATGGTCCCTTGTTTTGCTTCAGGACACAAATGTTACTTCAAATTAACTTCCCGCAGGGTAAAATATTTCGAAGAGCAATAGAAATGAAAGCAAACCGACGTGTAACGTTTCCGTCATATTGCATCAACTATCCTTTTTATAAAAATAAAGTGAGTTTTCGAAAAACTTAATTTAAAGTCATTTGAGGTACATTAACTCATAAGTCCAATTGTCCTTCCAAATCGCTGGAAATTTGCAATAGCGTGAGAAATATATACAAAAATATACTTGTGTAATTTTTGAAAAAACAAAAGAATACAAAATTAAATTTGTCAATTTAAGCAATGCAATTAGCTTTATCCGTTGATAACGTTTGAAAAAAAACTTGGAGCCGTTTTTGAGAAAATGTTGTTTGAGCATTTCTGAAAATGAGTAAATTTGAGCTCAATTAAATAGAAAACTCTTGAGTTTTCGAGAAACTATAATTGACACTATTTAAAGTACATGCAATCATAAATACAATAATGTAAAAAATTGCCCCTTTGTAAATATTAACGGCGCGATAGACAAGTAAAAAAATTACTTTTTTTGTAAAAATTACAGTTTTTTATTTTTTGAAAAAAAAGAATATAGCAATATGGAGTTGGTCATCTTATATAGTGCATTTAGCATTATTCCTACCAAATGTTTAAAGAATCAATTTGGGGCAGCGTTTGGGAAAATCTTGCTTACGTAATTTTTTAAAATTGCAAACATAGCACGCAATATTCCTCCAAAACTTTTTAAATTTTCAAAAAATATACAAAAATTTCCTTGTGGATAACAAATTTCATTTGAAGGATTAATATATATTTTCAATACTGTATTTGTAGGAAGGCGGCCTAAAATATCAAAATTTTGAAATTTTCGAAAATTCAAAATTAACCGTGAAAATCGGAACCATGGTACGTTTATAAGTGTATTTTACTATATTTTTACAAAAAATGTAAGAAAAAAATCGGAGCTGATTTGAGAAAGTTTTGAAAATATCCGTGAAGCATGTAAAGTACTCCCAAATTTTGAAGAAAGTTTTTCAAAATCGCAGGACTTAGAGGCGAGCCAGATCGACCTAGGAATATTCATTTTAGGCAAAATCCTACTAATAGTTTAGGCAGTAGTCGTGTTCACAGACGGACGGACAGAGGGATGAACAGACGGATGGACAGGCCGACTGCCATGCCGACTGCCAGGCCGACTGCCAGGCCGACTGCCAGGCCGACTGCCAGGCCGACTGCCAGGCCGACTGCCAGGCCGACTGCCAGGCCGACTGCCAGGCCGACTGCCAGGCCGACTGCCAGGCCGACTGCCAGGCCGACTGCCAGGCCGACTGCCAGGCCGACTGCCAGGCCGACTGCCAGGCCGACTGACAGGCCGACTGCCAGGCCGACTGACAGGCCGACTGACAGGCCGACTGACAGGCCGACTGACAGGCCGACTGACAGGCCGACTGACAGGCCGACCGACAGGCCGACCGACAGGCCGACCGACAGGCCGACCGACAGGCCGACCGACAGGCCGACCGACAGGCCGACCGACAGGCCGACTGACAGGCCGACTGACAGGCCGACTGCCAGGCCGACTGCCAAGCCGACTGCCAGGCCGACTGACAGGCCGACTGACAGGCCGACTGACAGGCCGACTGACAGGCCGACTGACAGGCCGACTGACAGGCCGACTGACAGGCCGACTGACAGGCCGACTGCCAGGCCGACTGCCAGGCCGACTAACAGGCCGACTAACAGGCCGACCGACAGGCCGACCGACAGGCCGACTGACAGGCCGACTGACAGGCCGACTGACAGGCCGACTGACAGGCCGACTGACAGGCCGACTGACAGGCCGACTGACAGGCCGACTGACAGGCCGACTGACAGGCCGACTGACAGGCCGACTGACAGGCCGACTGACAGGCCGACTGACAGGCCGACTGACAGGCCGACTGACAGGCCGACTGACAGGCCGACTGACAGGCCGACTGACAGGCCGACGGACAGGCCGACGGACAGGCCGACGGACAGGCCGACGGACAGGCCGACGGACAGGCCGACGGACAGGCCGACGGACAGGCCGACGGACAGGCCGTCTGACAGGCCGACTGACAGGCCGACTGACAGGCCGACTGACAGGCCGACTGACAGGCGGACGGACGTTTTGGAAAAAATACTTTTCGGTAACAGGGAACCCAAAACGTATTTCCGTTGAAATCTCAAAATCAATTTTCCGCAGTATTACATAAATTTCTCTTTACTACGTATATTTCTGCATACATACGTACGAAAAAGTAAAAATAGCAAATTTGGTCCCCATCTTTTGAATCCGTTGTTCATCCATTGGATGAGAGGCATAGCTTGGCTTGTGCGTCTGTCGCATCGATCCCCGAAAGACGCTATTCATAAAAGGCACACAAACTTTTTATATTTCGTCTTTGCACATATCTATTTCGCAATAATTTTGTTCTTGCCGGCTTCTGCTGTGCAGTACCACTGAAGGAGTTAGCCTGTCCCACTCACTGTCATCCGTTTCATAACTAATCGATCAGTACCTTCTGGAGAGGTGCGAGTCTCATTCAGTTGGCGGTGACGTCATGTAAACAGGTCGCAGCGCTTCGTGTGCGAGTGTAAAGTGAACGAGTAATACTTAAAGAAGAACGACGGATTACAGGAAGAGCAATATTAAATATAACATAATTTGCCTTTTGACGCTATTCATCCATTTTCCCGCTAATTTTAAAAATATATGTCACACGGAAATTTATTTCTAGCTAAATTGGAAATCAAAAGTAAAAATACGAAACAGAAATCGATTCTCTATTGATTAATCTGATTAATCTGCTTTAATTCAAATTGTATAAAGTGGGACTCAAAACGGAAAACGAAACGACCGTTTTAAACGAACCTTTATAGAACTCCGACAATTTACAGAATATTTCGAGACAAAATGCTGTAGATAATTAAGAATGAAAAAATCGATTTTTTAGTAAAATTATGAATGCTGGTGAAAAAATAGTGGAAATGTTTTGATCCATTGTACCAGACGAGAAATTTTGGAAAAGTGCATTTTCTGTGCCACAGAACACTTGTGAAAGGCACCTTTACAGCCCTCGTGATCTGGACTGGATCTATTGGTCCCTCTAGGAAACTCTTTGCACTTCCCCGACCGCTCGCCGCCATTACTGCTCCCCTCTCCTTTTCTCCTTCCACCGTCTCTGCCTCTCTCCATCGCCTGCGATTCCGTGGCGGAACTTGTGAAACCTCTACCTCCCCTCCCCTTCCCTCCCCCTCCTCCTCCTCCGCCCTCTACGGTTGGAGTTTGCTTCACCGTCGCGGCTGCGACCAAGGAGATCACGGGCGCAAGTCAAACAAGGTGAAGTCGGTGTAAAATTTACTATTTATAGAGAGCCCCCATCCACCCGACGGGAAATTTGGATTGAAACTTTTATACACAATTCAACAAGAATCTCCCCCTGCGCCAGCGGGTCGTACGCCGCGGCGGCTGAATTCAATCACCTCGGTGGCGACTGAGAGAGTGAAAGACCGCCCCGCGAAGAGGAAAAACCGCGCGAGGGCGCGGGCGGGGCGGCCGGGCGGGCCAGCAAAAAATGGGCGGAGAGGAATCAGTGAGAGGAAAGGAGATGCCGCGAGGAGAAAACGAGGGGTGAAAGGAGGGGCGTGGAAAAGATGGTGGCGGAGAAGAGGAACGGGTGGGGGTGAGGTTGTGGGCGGAGGAAAGAGTGAAGGGGGAAAAGAATGGCGTAGAGAAAATATGGGGACGGGAGGAGTGAAGGAGAAGGAGGAATGAGGGTGAAACTAGAAAGAAAGGTGAGAGGAAAGAAGATGGGATTTTGAATCGAACATGAAGGTGGAAGGTGGAGTACATGTAGATCAACGCATGTAAGTGTAAATTGAAAGAGGAACGCGAGAAAGGTCGAAATGTAGTAGGTGAGAAGAAAGCGTATGCAGGGGATAAAGTAAGGTGGCGTAGGAAATGTAACGGCCGAACCTGGATGGAGACCGAATTTGAGAAAGGAATTGTGAGGTTGTATTTTTGAGGGGAATGCATTATTGTGGAAAAGGTGTTGAATGTGATTTAAGAGATAACACGGGGGGCTGGTATTGTGGATAGGGAAGAAAGTAAGGAAATTTACAACAATCCTTTGCAATTTCAACACCATTTTCCAATGTTTTCCATATATTATTTGTAAGAAATGATGCATCCATGATTCCCTTACACTAAACGAAGTTTCACAAGTATTCACAAAAAAATGATTTTTGGACTTCAGTGGACTGCATCTCCCTCGTATACCCGTTTGTATGAGTTGTTGGTTTCCGGATAGTTGCGGTTTACACAAATTGAATAAATAAAATAAATACATACATAAATACATACATAAACATAAAGGATACTACTATAATATTGCTAATTGTATCCTACAGTTATTATTCAGCCATCTCTAGAAAATCTCATCAGAAAACAGGGGAGCGAGATTTCCCGAAAATAAGCGGTTATAAGGGAAGTTTATTTGTGCTATATTTATAACAGTATTTTCTTTTACTCCGCGATATATATTAAAGAAAAAATTCTGGGAGTCGTGAAATTCCAACTCTGTCGTGAAGATTGATAAGCGAGAGTAATAGCCTCTAGTCTACGTGGCTTTAATTCAGCATTACTGCAGATCTGCTAATATTTCAATAAATGTAGTGCATTATAATGATAATATAAAATTGTGGAATAAGCATTAAGAAAGGAATCTTTAGCTTTCATACTGAAGTTGGAGACCTGGTTCGAGAAAAACTGAACAATTGTAAGCATGCTGTGACATTACTTTATATTATTGAAAACGGGACATGTACTACTCTATTATGCTAACTTTGCTCTATTTTAGCAAAAAATGTAAAAAAATTGTTTTCTGAGAATTGTTTTTGAGAAAATCCTTTTACATATTATTTTAAATTGCCACAATTTCAAAAATAGTTTTGTGAAAACTATTTATATTATTAAAACATTGTACATGACATCATTTAAAGATCTAGTCTTCAGTATATTTCAGTAAAATAAATCTATTGTCCACATTGTCGTTCTTGCAGAGCATCGATAAAAATGTTTGCATTTACGTAATTTTTGAATATTCAGTGATTTTACGGAAAATTAGACTGACATTTTTATAAGCACTGCATTTTTATAAGCACAAGCACTATAATACTGACATTTATATATATATATATATATATATATATATATATATATATATATATATTATATATATATATATATACAGGGTGAGGCACCTAAGTTGGCCACAGCAAATATCTCCGAAACGGTTTGAGATAACGGAATCCAGTTTGCGCCAATTTGTAGCAGATGACGGGGGAAACAACACATATCGTTTTCGTGTATGTACCATTTTTAATTGCGAAGATATTGACGCAACTTTATTTTTTTTAAATGGAAGTATATATTTTTTTCAGCAGCATTATAAAGGTCTCAAAGAGAGGAATACAATGATATAAATATTGTTAATATTTGAAGAGAGACTTTTGCAAAAATACATTATGTCAAGTAGCACGTAATAGACGCGGATGCACACGTTCCTTAGACTTTTTCCTTGTTTACGGAAAGTGCCGTGGGCAGTGTTGACACGCGAACGCGAGGTCGGATGTTGAAAGTTAGAAAGATAGAATCTGGCTACAAGCAATGTCAAACGCACTTTCCGTAAACAAGGAAAAAGTCTAAGGAACGTGTGCATCCGCGTCTATTACGTGCTACTTGACATAATGTATTTTTGCAAAAGTCTCTCTTCAAATATTAACAATATTTATATCATTGTATTCCTCTCTTTGAGACCTTTATAATGCTGCTGAAAAAAATATATACTTCCATTTAAAAAAATAAAGTTGCGTCAATATCTTCGCAATTAAAAATGGTACATACACGAAAACGATATGTGTTATTTCCCCCATCATCTGCTACAAATTGGCGCAAACTGCATTCCGATACCTCAAACCGTTTCGGAGATATTTGCTGTGGCCAACTTAGGTGCCTCACCCTGTATATATATATATATATATATATATATATATATATATATATATATATATATATATATATATATATATATATATATATATGTCTATATTTGAGCAAAATATTTAAAGAAGAAATTTAGTGTAGCATTTTTCGAATATTTGGAAAATGTCCTTCGGGTACTTGTAAATTACCTCGATATATAAAACGAACAACTATCGGACTAATCGACAGGCGAACGACGGACGGACAGGCGAGTGGACAGACGGACGGACGGACGGACGGACGGACGGACGGACGGACGGACGAACAGACAGACGTGAGGAAAACACTTTGGGGCATCAAGAACGCAAAAAACGTGGATTTTAATTTACTATATGTGGGATATAATAATTTACTAGAAATTAACAAGTTTAACTGTAAAAAAATTGGTACTAGTCCAGCAACATTATATAACATTCTCTTCACTACGTAGTAAAAAGATCAGTAAAAAATTAATAAGATCAATGGTGAGAGCAAAGGGAGAGGAGGATTAAATCCTAGAAAGAAAGAACACAAAGGCAACAGGGGAGTTTGGGGAAGGGGTGCGTAAACGATTGGGACTTGGGGAGGGGTCCGATGCTGATGACAAAGTGGGAGTGGTAACTTGATCGAGGGCAGAAGATTGATTCAGCCCTGCGTTAGGGCCCTGCGTTAGGGCCCTGCGTTAGGGCCCTTATGTACACAAACGGCGCGCTGACCATTCAAGAGAGAAGGCTGAGGGGAGACATTTTGATTAAAAGAAATTGAAGAAAAGTTTTCCACTCCGTGTCACAGAACTCTGAGGGCAACCTGCGTAAGCAATGCAACCCATATGTAATATAGAGTGAGGAGGAGTGTAAATTCTGGGATTGGAACTGGAAGAAGATGACCCCAGGCAAATGTCACGTGAGAAAGTGCCAGCAATAATCATTCCTTTAAAACCACTTTTCCTTTTTACACCACTTTTTGTAGTACTCATACCTTCACATTGAATTGGAAACTATACAAAATTATTTCCATATATTATAACGTTCCCCCGATTCGGGAGCCCCAGATATCCATTGGTCGGCTTGCACGGCTACCCAGCGGTGAGGGGTGGCGCTTGTATTGAATTGAATTGAATTGAATTGAAGCCTTATTTTACGTGGGGAGACTAAGGCCATTAGGCCTGCTCTTCCGTCTGCCCACGTAAATTTCGCTACGCTCCTTTCACCAACTAGCAGAGAAAGGAGGTATTTCTTGGGCGAGAAACAGGCGATTTGAATTTTGCTCAGAGGCGTCATTTAGGCTTGAGGATCTTTTACATGCAAGTAAATCTACTAACATGGGACAGCCGGCTTTACTTCCCCTCCGAAGGAAGGCGTACGAAGGATTTTTTCGCCCTTAAAAATCCACGGCTTCGATCGGGTTTGAACCCGCCAACTTGGGTACAACAGTCCGAAACGCTAACCGTTACACCATCGCCGCCGCTTGTGTAGCACAACGCTCGCTTACCTGCTTTTGCCCTAACATTAAACTACGGAATTGCCAGAAAGAGAAGGAGAGAATAAAGAGATTCGTTAATACACGATAAAAAGAGAAACGTTAACGTTAATAAAGAAATTAATCAGCAAAACAGTAATTATATAAAGAAATTTCTGAACTTCGATAAAAACAAATTACACGAAAAGGAAATTTCATGCGATTACACCACCCACGAACACGTCTGCTGATAGTCCATCTTACATAAATTAAATTCTCGGTTGCGATGAATCCAGGAGGCATAAAGGGGAGTGCCATCCGACATTGTAGTTTCCCTCGAAGTTAGTGGCGGTTACTCAAGTTATAAATGGTTAAGCATTATAAGTGACCGATATGCAGGGGACTGAGACATACTACTGTCCTCTTGACTTGACAAACTAGCTATTGGAAATAAAATATTTTAAAAATTGCAAATTATATTCTTGGACTGAAACGATTAGCATCACGTTTACTTTGTTGATAAAATAAGTAACAGAAACATTCCTGACGATAAGCGAGTTTCTGCTTAACGCATTCAAAGTAGTTTTTGGATATTCTACTAAAGATATTCCTATAATACTAGGTAATTGTAATGAGATTTTATTTCACCATATATTTGTTCCAAAACGTACCTTCTTGCTGAAACTCATGGTACTCATGAAAACATGTTATTGACCAATCATTTAAATGCTTTTGAACTCTTTATAAATAGCCCAAAATCTACGAGTCTTTCACGTACCAAATTACTTTGGAAATAAACGTGTCTCATGTTGTTGCTCCCAATCTGCTCTGTCTGAAATGGTTTTGAATTATCTCAATTCATACAATTTCTTACAACATTTCGATTTCCCCTGATTTCTTTTCATTTCTGTCGACCCAACTCGTTGGGTCTAATACAGTCACGTTCATCTCACGCCAGCGTATATGTCCCGACACCTCTTGTTTCGTTTCATCTCGACTCGTTCTGCCTCGTTTCGTTGCCTGTCGTTTTTCCGCCTCTCGCCTTGTCGCTTGTCGTTTCATCGCCCATCGTTCCGCCGGTTTTCGTCTCAACGCCACTCGTCCCATCACCACTCGTCCCATCACCACTCGTCCCATCACCACTCGTCCCATCACCACTCGTCCCATCACCACTCGTCCCATCACCACTCGTCCCATCACCACTCGTCCCATCACCACTCGTCCCATCACCACTCGTCCCATCACCACTCGTCCCATCACCACTCGTCCCATCACCACTCGTCCCATCACCACTCGTCCCATCACCACTCGTCCCATCACCACTCGTCCCATCACCACTCGTCCCATCACCACTCGTCCCATCACCACTCGTCCCATCACCACTCGTCCCATCACCACACGTCCCATCACCACACGTCCCATCACCACACGTCCCATCACCACACGTCCCATCACCACACGTCCCATCACCACACGTCCCATCACCACACGTCCCATCACCACTCGTCCCATCACCACTCGTCCCATCACCACTCGTCCCATCACCACTCGTCCCATCACCACTCGTCCCATCACCACTCGTCCCATCACCACTCGTCCCATCACCACTCGTCCCATCACCACTCGTCCCATCACCACTCGTCCCATCACCACTCGTCCCATCACCACTCGTCCCATCACCACTCGTCTCATCACCACTCGTCTCATCACCACTCGTCTCATCACCACTCGTCTCATCACCACTCGTCTCATCACCACTCGTCTCATCACCACTCGTCTCATCACCACTCGTCTCATCACCACTCGTCTCATCACCACTCGTCTCATCACCACTCGTCGAGTCGACACTCACACCGGTTTAGCTGGCTCAAAGCATCAATTGATGTCACTGTAGGGTCTCTGACCAGGAGGTTCTAAGATTCCATACCTGACTTAGGCAGGATTTTGAACATAAGCTAAATAGCAAGATCTAATTCAACCACTGTTTGGAGGAGAATTCTACCGACCAGCTGCTCTGAAGGGAAGATTTCCCTGTGTTTTCCGATCAACACCAACACCGATATTATCTTCAGATGACCATAGCAGTGGCCGAAATATCAATCAATCTTTTCATTTGGTCACATTTCATTTTGTCCCGTTCATATGCTTAGATTTGCTTCGTCCCATTCTCATCCTGCGTCGTCTAATCTCGTCCCGCGCACACCTGGTTCCATTCCGTGTGGATCCAGCCACTCCGGTAACCGCTCGCCACTTGTTCCGACCCACGCCCCCCTCGTACCTTTAACTACCTCTTTCTGCTCGCCCCTGCATCTCCCTTCATTGCCGACCCGCCTCCCCGCAAACCGTCCCGCTCCGCGCTCGCCCCCTCCCAGCCCCGGCCCGCGTTTAATTATTTTTATAGCGAGCTCATTTGAGTGGGCGTGCATGCGGGGCGCACGCGGGCCGGCGCGCGCGAGCGGCGGCGAGGGGGCGGGGCCGCCGCGCACGGAGGATCACGCGCCGCTATAATTCCCATCCCGCTTTCCATTGGAAATGCATTGCCCCATGCATTTCCAATGCCAGCCCCCTGCCGCGCCAGCCGTAAGATTGTCCTCGCCGCCGCCGTCGCCGGCCCGCCATTGCCGCCCGGTGCCCCCCGCCCCTCCCCCGCGTTGTTCCCGCCAACGCCCCGCCGCCAGGGCCACTCCTCCGCCCTGCTGTTGCTGTCGCTACCTCACCTCCGCTCGCCCTCACCGCGCACGTGGCCTCCGCCGCCTTCCGCGCCTTCTTTTACTGCCATCCTCGCGGCGTCCCAGTCCTCATCCTCGTCCTCATCTCGATCCTGCATAAAGGCTGCCGAGTCACTGCCCCACTCTCGTCCTCGGCACTGTCTTCGCCACACTCTCGTCTGCTGCCAGCCCCACAGTCACCGCCAGCACGGGCAGTCACCAATACCGTCGCCACCGGCCACCCTGCCCGCACCTTCGTCAGTCCCCAATGATAACGACGCTACCCCTCGGCGGCCCCAACGCCGGTGCGACTCCCAGGCGCACCTCCACCGTCGCCGCCACGCCCCCTCGCCCTCGCCCCCGCCCCCGCCCCCGCCCCCGCCATCGCTATGGCTCTGCCGGTACTGCCTCCGAGCTGTCCTCTTCGCGACCCCTTCCCTCACCCCCACTAGGCCCTCCCTACTCCTAACTCGCCCCCACCCCGCGCGTCCCCTTTTCTTCACGAGCCCTCTACTAATTAGCACTGACTCAAATAAATTAGAGCTCTGTAATTATTTATACATTCGGAATAACAAGGCTAGATACAGCGCGCCGGAGAATCGTCAGAATGGGCGAACAATAAATTTGAAACAAAAAACCGGAGGGGTGAACAGAAAATCGAAGCAGATGAATACGAAATTAGGCTTATTTCAATTTGCATCTAAAAGACATTTTCAGAAAACAGTTTCTCACATTTATATGTTAATGCCGCACTTTTGGCCGGTCGAGGTCCGCAAATAAATCCAACGCATTTTGCCACTGACCCGACCCACGCGGCACCCGTCGTTCGAGTGGGCACTGGTGAGCCCGGGGGGGGGGGGGGGGGCAAACGATGGGACGGGGGGGGCGGCAAGAAATTTTCCATTATCGCCCCCATGTTTATTTAACACGGCGAAGCGACGGCCAGCGACGGCCGGCGACAGCACAACAACCGGATCATCACGAAAAGCAAACTTTAACTGCCTTTTCATTACATGATTAACACACAAGATAGACCGGCGTGTCGCGCACCACTGCAAAGTTTTAATTGCCGCCATATCAAGCTCTCCATCTTCGCGCCGCCCTCTTGGCGGAGCTCGTGTTTGCCTGGACCAGGGCGTCCCAGCTCCCCAATTGTGTATCGGAATTCTCTCTGGATATACCTTCGAGGCGAAACGGATGTTTGTTTATTAACTAAATTGTTTTCGTAAAAACTGTTGCGGATAAGGGATGTTAAATTAGGGTGGTAGTGTTCATTTCCATGGCGCGTAGGGCTTCGTGCGGTACTTTAATCTGTTGTTCTAGAATATGTAGCCAAAGGGGGGATGATATGGAAAATCGAAACTGAAACGACGAGGCGATACATTTTCGAAAAAAAAACACTTATTTTCCTGGTCATCAATAGAACACTGGTATGTTATTCTATCAGTTGTTGTAAATAAAATATCGACACACACACATATTATATATATATAATATAACAACATTAAAAAATGTATGTACAACATTATCACTAAAATATTTTCAAGAATCACATCCAAGGTTGTTCCTAAGAAAAAATTATTTTTTGTGCCCGTACTATCCAACAGAAAATAAATAGTGAGACTGATACTAACATTGGTATTCGTTTCAAGTTTTATTCCATTTATTAAAAGTAAAGTCACATACATTTCGTCTGCTGAACTGCAGACCAGGGCGTTTAGATTGACTGATTATTTTGTTTCCGGGCACATCAAGAACTGTGGCCATTTGCCGCACAAGTGAAGTGTATATTTGAGCACGGGAAGTAGCAGTAATCATCCCCATAGATGGTGAGATCCGGCGCAGACCTACACGTCAGCTTGCAAGGTTTTCCCCAAACAGCTGTATCCACCAGCGGTTCTAAACTTCCAACTGGTTTGAAAAGGAAGGGAAGATCGCGCGCGGTTCATGCCCAGTTGGTTAGAGTACGGCTCCGGCATTCGCATGGTGTTGATAGGAGAAACCACAAAAAACTATTAATCAGACGGCGTTTGGAATCGACCTAAGGTAGTCCCGAAAATGTTGACACCGTTGGGGCTTAAACTGTCTGACATCGCTGAGAGGAACGTCTGGGAAAATATAAAAAAAAATATAGGAACAAAAAGTACCTTATACCTTTACTGTGTATTTACAAATACACAAAAAGTACGAGGCAGATAAAATTTCAAATATCACTTAAATTCAAACGAAAGCTACTGTGATAAAGAATGTATGTCACGAAATGTTCATAATCCCCAAACAGTAAAGTTGAAGGCACAAATCTGAAATTACAACCTTTGTCTTACACCGAGGATTGTGGATAATGGAGAACTTTCATGACGGAATATCTCTGATATCGTCGTTATTGCGTCCGGGCAATAAACGATCTCATCTATTTACAAGGCGGCCAATATGTCTCTGACCGAAGGCGAAGCGCCGCCTCGGCGAGGCCTGCCCGATGCGCAAGTCGGCGAATGCTCTTCCCCCCCCCCCTCCTTCGCCAGGACGTCGTTTCATTCGAGAAGCAGTAATCCCCATTACCCAGTGTCTCGGGCGTGTTCAAACTGTGCAGGGGAGATGAAAGGTCTCTAGAATACGGACGATCCAAGTCGTTGGCCTCCGAGAACACGTGATTGAACCCTTCGTGAAAATTGAATGATCGCGCGCAAGGAGGAATACCTCATTCGTGTGAAAGGACGCTATATAGTGAATCTCGCGTGATTTGCTGCATAGAGTAAAAAAAAAAATGTATTGGAAGTGAAAAACCATTGGTATCGTTCATTATATATCATCACATTCATTGTCATCATATTATTATCATTATCATCCATCGATCTTCTGCTTCCTGAGCGAGCTATATTTTCCAACTCATTACATCCTTGTCTATATTTTTCAGATTTATGAAGCTCTTCCCTTGTACTATTTTATTCAACGACTTTTTTCTTTCTTTTTTTCCAGCAATGTATCTTTAATGTTAACAAATGTTTCACTACCTATCCAGTACCTCTTTCTGTTTTCTATCATATTCAATGAACTCCATTGCTCTTCTGCTCTTTCTAACATATCCTCGTTCTTTATGAGGCCTTTCCAATAATTGGTTTAATCCATCAACATTTCATATCTTTCCAGACCCTTTTAATCCATATGTTAAGGTGTAAGGTGTAGTTCGTATATAATTATATAATAATCCAATAGGAATATTTTGCTTTAATGAACGACGAGTTGCAGGAATTCACGCCTCATAGATATCACGTTGTGTACATCAGATGAAAACGTGCTTCCGTCGCGTGCATCTCGCCTATGTGATCCCCCACCCTTTCGTTGCTACGCCATTCCCTGTCAACCAAATCTTCATCTGGTATCAACTCGTTTTCAACTCCTCGCGAAACCTCTGGAAAGCCAATCCACCATAGCACCACGCGCCTTTCCACAAACGCCCCACACACTTCCTATGCCTCCAGAAGCGCTTCTCTAAGTGCAGTTGCGGCAGCCACCGTCGCCGCCGCCACCGTCGCCGCCGCCACCGTCGCCGCCGCCACCGTCGCCGCCGCCACCGTCGCCGCCGCCACCGTCGCCGCCGCCACCGTCGCCGCCGCCACCGTCGCCGCCGCCACCGTCGCCGCCGCCACCGTCGCCGACGCCACCGTCGCCGCCACCGTCACCGCCACCGTCACCGCCACCGTCGCCGCCACCGTCGCCGCCACCGTCGCCGCCACCGTCGCCGCCACCGTCGCCGCCACCGTCGCCGCCACCGTCGCCGCCACCGTCGCCGCCACCGTCGCCGCCACCGTCGCCGCCACCGTCGCCGCCACCGTCGCCGCCACCGTCGCCGCAGTCTGAAGAGCAGCTGATATGGATCGGATAATATTAGTTGCTGCTGCAGGGCCTCTGATCGGGCGGACCAAGGGTTCGAGTCCCCGCTGCCAGATTTTTTATACTAACTCTATAGACAGACGTTCAATCACTGTTTCAATGAGAAGTCAATCAACTGCTTCTCTGGTATTTTGACACTTTTCCGTGGTTTCTACATTAATTCCAGGCAAATGTCGGAACAATTCCTTCCCATCGCCTCTCATCTTACTGACGCGTGTACTACACTACACCACATGGCAGGACACGCAGATGCTTGGTGTGGTGCCTCAAATACTTGGAACGCGAAAAACTCGCAACGTGTAGGGTCGGTGCCAAATCACACGTACCAGCGGGAGAGAAACACCATCACATTTCGGCGTATTGCATGCATCACACTTCGGGGAAAATAGCCTAAATAGTTGACGCCCCGGAAACAAATTGATTCTTTCAACTGATTTGACCGGACTGGACAGGGTATGCGTGTTCCCGCTTTCTTCTACCAACAGACTGCGAACATCCGTTGAAGGGTTGAGGCGCAACGTGATTTGACGTTTTCAAAATATTGTGACGTATTGTCTAGGTCTCTGAGTATTAATGAAAATTTATTGCACAAATATTAACAAAAGATTTGAATCAATGTCGTATTTGAAGGAAGTGGTTGACAAAATGTGAATTATTTGAGTTATATATCAGACTCAGAATATGTTAATTAATGTTTGCGTTTTCAAATGTGTTATGCCCTTTGTTCTCTGTGTATTGGTTTGTAGGCGTCCTGTCTCTCTTTACGCGTGTCCTATGACCTTCCTGATTCATCCTCGCCTCGTCTCCCGCACCCTTTCGCAACCACCTAACCGAAATCTCGAAATTCCTCTCATTTCTTCCCAAGGAATTCTCCTGACAGATTCCGCCAGAAGAAATCCTCCTGCTTTCTCCTAAGCCTTCGTACAGTCGCAGGCGGCGTTATAGATCAAAATGACTTGCCCTCACATTATTACGGTAGGTTCTGGAAGAGTTTTAATACGTATATGAAAATTCCCAAGAAGAATTTTATCAGATATGTAATAATAAAAATAGATACTGGAATATATAAGAGCGGTAAACTCCGACACCGTATGACCGATCTTCATGAAAGTTGGCATATCTACGGTTTTTTTCACCAAGAAGGATTATGTGCTGTGAATGTTGTTGAAACTCCACCCGATGGTGCTGCAGAACAAAGCTGTACTTCATTTTAATTCAATTTCCATTCAAGCTAGGCTCCACCTGGAACTTCATTGTTGCCGGGCGTTGCCGTGTGACACGGAGAGACATGGAGAAATATAGAGGGAGGATATATAAATATATAGAGATGGAGGAAGAGAAAGACAGGGACAAAAAGACGGAGAGAGACAAAGAGAGGCCCAGAGACAGAGACCGAGAAAACAGCGAGACATAGAAAAAGACAGACTGGGACATGGAGAGAGAGGGAGAGAAAGACGGATAGAGAGCGAGAGAGACGGATAAAAAAGACGGATGGAGAGTCGGATAGAGAGAGACGGATAAAAAAACGGATAGAGAGTCGGATAGAGAGAGACGGAGATAAGGACACGGTGCGAAAGCGATATTGTGAGAGAGGGAGATTGTGAGAGAGGGAGCGGTGAGAGAAGGAGACGATGAGAGAGAGACTGAGTGAGAGGAGGAGAAAGGGAGAGGGATGGAGAAAGGAGATAAAGGGCAGAACAACGTCAGACGGGTTCCGCTAGTATGTAATAAATATCCTACTGTAATAAGAAATAAATTATTAAAATAATTTTGGACAGGAGTGTACGTCATGCATTGCAAATTATGTGATTGACGAACTAGTTTAATTTTATATGGAGATATTTTGATAGAAATTTTAAAATTATGTACGTTGGTCCCTTGGAAAAATTCCCTTGTTCGCAATTTTGATTTCCAAGTTAATTCATATACCCTTTGGTACTCCCTCCCGAATAAGTTTGGTTATGCAATAGCAGATATATATATATATATATATATATATATATATATATATATATATATATATATATATATATACATACATACATATATATATGTATTGATTCAAAACTGTTGAGGCAGGGAAGAATCTAGAAAGGAGCTCGTTGTAGAACATATTCTCCTTCGTTGACATAATTGAATAAATACACATATTTTACTGGGAATACATTTTTCATTAATGGGACGTAGGAAACGAAAAATACCAACAAAATAATGATGTACAGATAATGCAAACTAGTGATGCTTCAAATGCATACAATTTCTCGCATAATTTGTAAGTTTTGTCGTATCAAATAGAAACTGCGCCAATTTAATAGGGTACTTTGTTGTATTTAAGAAAAAAATTGAAACCGGTTTCTACAAAACAATTGTTTAAAATTGCCAATATTTCACGCATCATTAGGCAGACACTCTTTGTTGTGAAAAATTGAACATCATGTTATTCAAAGATTACAATAAAAACTATTTCATTCGGAAAAATAATGTTTAGTCAATATTGTAGTTGTAGAAAGACGACGAAAAAAGTGAACTATTGCAATTGGGGTCCTATGGTATATCCAAGGAATTATGAAAATAAAAAAAATTGGATCTACGTTGGAAAATTTGAAAGTATTATTGTTCCGAATTGTTTTGTAAATATCCGATAAGTGTGGGAAGATGAAACAATTGCTGGGGCTAAGAAAGATCCTTTTAATAAAAGCCCTAAACGTCGAAGCAGTAAGTCCCTTCCTAAACAAAAGAGGAAAGGAGAACTGAATTCCGACCTCACTCCCCATACATTGGTATCAGTCTGTTAAGTGGTAGTTTTGAGAAATAATTCCTTTTTTCTGTCACAAGAAGCTGAGAACTTCAGCCACTTCCCATGACACCTCAACATAGTTTTCTTTCACGTTCGAAAAAATGTTCATCAGAACTAAATAAACTGTTTTGATTAATGATGGAGTAATTTTCTCTTTAATGGAATGTTGTTTTCAACAAATTGAAAATAGTTTTAGGGATATTTTTCAATTTTGTAAACAATCATGTTGATAGCAGTCCATAAAATTGTTTTTGGCTTTAAGACAATGTTCATCTACCGTTAAACATACAACTATATGATTTCGTGAATTTTTGTCAGAGAACAGTAAGAACTATATATGAAGTGCAGGGGAGAAGTACAATCCGCACACGTTTTCAAGAGGTTTAAAGTCTTTTCCCATCCTTTAACCACGTTTTCTCTACCGAGTTACAAGAAACAAGGTATAAAACATTTAAGAAGTGTAGTAACATTTAAAAAGTAGATATTGATAATTATTTTTAAATAAGTCACCAAATTGTATTATTAATGGAGACCCAAAATTGATAAAACGGTATTGTATAATTCACAATGTTGTTTACCTTAATTTTTGTTTTAATGACTAAAATTAGAAAATGGGAAATTATTTAGTGTATTTATTTGGTGTACTAAAAAACGTGACTCCTTCACTTAAGTCTATTATTCATATTCATATTCTTATCAGATGTGGTTTTTGTAACTAGACAGTATACATCACACAATGTATTTAGTTTGGAGTCTGGTTCTAGTTGCATTCTTCACAACCTGCCCTTTAGTAAAGTTATGGATTTACATAACTTAAATTCGACACAAACGTTAGCTACTTACAAGTTGCCACCCTAATTTCTATAGGTATTCCGTGATGACTTGGGGCAAATTCGAGGTCTGTTTATTAGCCAGCCGAGAGTCGAAGTCGTGCTCGCTAGTGCGCAGCCCTCGTTGTGCCGCGGCGCGCGACGTGCCTCGACGCCTCAACTCCGCCACCGTCAACCTGCGTCGCGATAGCGGCCTCCCCTCCCTCCCGCCCCGCCTCCGCGCCGCATTCAAAAGCACCGGCGGCCGCCCCTCCCCGCCCACGCCGCGCCCCGCCGCTCCCCCTCCGGGGGGGCGGGGGTAAGATTTGGCCTGGTGGGCTTAATTAGCGAGGAGGTGGTAGCGGTGGGGGTGGAAGGGGAGGGGAGAAAGGGAGAGGTGAAACGGTGGAGGGCGGCGGCGAGGGCGCGGATGTTGCGCGGAGGGTGGCGTACTCCGGCGAGAGGGCGGGCTGTGCGGGGCGCGGAGCGCGGTGGGGTGGGGCGGGGGGGGGCAGGAACGAGAGCGGTCGCGAGATCGATACCGCCGACGGCGCGACGCGCGCGAACCGCTGGGTCGGCGGGGGGGGGGGGGGGGCGGGGGCGGAGGTGCCGGCCGGAGACCGCAGACGGGAGATGTGCCGTCTCAGGGCACGGAAGGGCAACGACTGGCGAGACGCACAACCCCAAGCGAAAGGCACACAATAGTGTCTTAACACGTACGAAAACATTGAAATTAATAGATGAAGCATACGATAAGGGATAAACTAAAGTACTGAGTATTGAGTTGTGAATACCAGGTATTAGAATATATATGATGGAAAAGAAGCAACTCAGCAAGAACTGGCATTTTTATTATCGTACCAAGAAGACAACAGTCAATTCAGTTATTTGAGAAAGCACTACACAGTTTTCTGACCTTCGAAGGGAGTCCACGTACAAGTTAGTTCAGATATTGTATATAAGTTTCGATATCATTTGTTTCATTGACGTCAGAATGACGTCTTCAGCATCCTTACGATAACAAAATGAATTTAATATACAACACAACTTATGTAACTATAATACTTTGCATATATGATAAAATAGTTACAGAATTATCGGAAATATTCGCCGATGTGGTTCTAAATACATTGTCTATGAATGCTTTAGAACATACTGATATTTGTGACCCCGTGTCCTACTTATCATGAATCTTCCTAGTTTAGTATATATGACTTACGACACTTTTCCTCATGCGATTATGACCCATGATGCTACAGTATTTCAATAGGGAGTTTTAGCGCCAGGCGTAAGGAGATATCCTTAAACTCTATTGATCACGTGACTAACGCCTTCATAAGGTCGTAATGAACAACGTTCATAAGAGTTTTAGCAATTGCGACATTGCGTTATGCATTATAACAAAGGAAGCATTTCAAGCGTTGAACAGAGAAATTGCATAATTTATCAAAGAGTGTAGGCTAGTGATGAGACATTTAAAACACGTTACGAGTCAACAGACCAGCAAATACACATTGTGCATGGAGTTTTAGATTTTGAATCTGCTTTTCTTGAAAATATAGGAAGTACCTTAAAACAGCGTTCGTTATGAGCTTAAGACATAACCTATCCCGAAGATATGATTTTAACTTCTTTTTCGCGAATTTCTTTCCTGTCACCTCTCCTACATATCCCGTTAATTTTTGCCAGCTTTGTGGAGTGCGTAAGGAATAATTGTAACTGCCTTACATACGAGTAATCGTTTATTAGAGTTGGAAAAAAACTTTTCCTGTTTTTCGGCGGCCATTTTGCCGCTTGTAAGGTGACCGTAGAGACTCCCACAGGCGTGCACTATTTATGAAGGTATAAGGTCGTACCTTAGGCCTAAGGTAAGACGTTATGACTTCAAGGTCTGTCACGTGACTGTTAGTGCATAACGCCGCTACCTTACGCGTGGCGCTAAAACTCCCTATTAAAATCTGTCACTTTTATCACCTCAAAGTGAAGACAATAATTGGCGATATATATCAACTGTGGTAATATTGTTTCTGTGAAGTCTTTTTCAATACTTGGTATATTTTTGTACAAAAACCAAACTACAATGTACTAGGTTAACAGATCATTTCTAATAACTTATTGCCGTCAATTGGCAATATAACCTGTCGGGTCCGATATTTATTACGTTAGCAGCCGGGTTCGGTCACTCAGACCACTAAGAAAAAATGCCAATATCAAAATACAATTGTCTATTAAATTACCAACAGTTATTTTTACATTTTGTTTACGTATTTGTTACAGTACGGTTAGAAAATAAATAATGGTAATGTGTACATCAACATATTTTTTTAATTACCCCGGTTCAAGAATCATAGTTACATGAATCACTGTCAGTGATCACTGAATCACTGTCATGATCACTTTCCATTAAGTTTTCACTTCTTTAACTCACTTCGTTTCATTCACTGTCTACATTCATTTTACAATAATTTTCCAGCTATTAACCAATTTCTTCCTCAAAATTCACATCTCGCCCATGCACTGCTAAGGGGAGTCATTTCACAAATTCCCAGGTACTGTTCTGATCCTACTAGAAACTTTCTGGCTCTACTACCGGGGAAAGAGTGGAGACTAAGATCACAGCCTATTGCGGAATGTTGCTAAGTGGAGAGGAAGGATGAGGTGGAATGGCTACCCCTGAAAAAGTAACGTTGTGGAGAAAGTACAGTTCTCAGAAACGCTTCCGGTCTAGGAGACCGCACCCAGGTTCTAGAGGGTTATGTTTAATATTAGAATAATCTTATTCCTTTTATCTACTTTTATTCGTTAAATAAAGTTATTAAACCAGGTTTTGAGTTATCTTGGTAACAAATTACATGTACCCGAAGTATTTGCATCTTCATTAACTAACCGGTAAATTAAAACTTACTCGGGCTATTAGCTACGGTTGTAGAACTTTTTGGTTGATATCTACATCTGATTTTCTCTTCTCGCGACTGATCAGCTATCCTATTTCATTTTTTTAGCCTCTGTATGTTATTTCCAAATACACTCATCAAATCATAATTTCAATAAATTAGTATGCGATGCGTAGCGATGCTAATTTTAGGTAGACTACTTAATTCGTAAATATCCTTGAGCCTTTCTCCCAAAAGAAATCAAGACGGAAATTAAGTAGAAGCGATACGCCGCATGCCTCAGTGGTTACAAAAGCAGTGTGACTTTGCATCAAACCTTGGGAAATCTTGTGTGACAGCTGAACATAGGCGAGGGAGTACTGACAGATATATTGTGATATGTGATATCTCATATGATATAAAGTTTATTTTTTGTGATATTGCCGAAATGTATGTAAATAAAATATTTGTATGTGGATTGTGTGAGAATTATAGAATAAATACATATTTTCATTCATTAAATATCAGATGGTCGGAAGGTGTAAATGTGCTGAATGTAGTCATGGTTCATTTTTATGCCTCAAGCGTGGCGAGAAATACAAGGATTTTCCCACTATTCAAAAGTCCGTCATTCCATCCCTGGTATCATTCAAACCTACCGTTTTCGGGGTTTAAGGCATCTGTCGAGCAGTCCAGCAGAGCCTGGATGTTATACTCACTTTCTCTGCCCCAGAGTGTCTCAATTATCTACATGTAAATACATGGCCGTGAGGACATAAGCACTTGTCAGGCCAGAATATTGCGATTTACCAGAGGGATTCACTTTTTGTCGGGCACCTCCCACTTACATGCCCCAAACGTGAATACGGGACATTGAGGATTTTTCCGCCAACTCGGGTTTTGGAAGACAAAGTGCTAACCGCTTAACGGCAGGAAACGGCGTGTCTTTTGAGTCCAACAAGAGATAACTAGCTTAGCGAGGCATATGCGTCGGGTTTTGTCATGTTAATATTATTTATTTGTGCTAAGCAAGTTCATAATAAAATTTACCCGCTTCGTACATCCCCGATCATAGGAAGTTACACAAAGAAATATCGCTGTTTTAAAGAAATATATATTAATGGTGAAAGTATGTTTAATTATCGTTAATATGACGAAACAACTCGTAAGGCTTCATGTAATGCCGGAGAGACACTACAATAGTTCATGGAGTTGTGAGAGAAGTGTTGAGAGTTTGTGTTTGAACAGTGTAGATTTTGTGTAATACTGCTAAAAAAAACAAACGTCTTCATATAATTTTTTGAAAAGATTTTAGAATGATGTGGCTAATAGTACCCGTAGACCCCCCAATAACACTTTTCAAAAATCATCTTTGAACGATCTTACAGGATACAAAAAAAATCGCCAGTTCCCTTCAGAGAAAGAGAGAGGCATCAAATGACACCTCACTTGCGCCGAATGATTGGCGCGCGTAACAGACGGATACATGGAGGTTTTCCGATTACTAAATTTAGGATTCATTCGGAGCAAATGAATCTTTACCATAAAAAGATATAATGTATTTGCCTTCCCCTTACACAATTCATGCAGAGAGCGGGTGAATGCTACACCTCTGCCACGCATTTAACGAGGCAGAAGAGAGCATGAGGGAGCTTGGCTTTGAAGCCGCCCCCCCCTTCCCCCGTTGTTCGCGGCGACCGGCCCCAGTGCGTGAATTGCGGAACAATAAAGTTGGAGGAGCGTGGCGCGGACACGGCCGCAGCCCTGGCTCAGCGGAAGCGAGCAGGCGGAGCGGCGGAGTGTCCAGGTGGGGGAGACGAGGGAGGCTGCATCCCCGTGCAGCCACCTGCTGTCGTGAATAGTTCAAAATGCGTGCCTTCGTAGAATACTGTGCGCGCCAATGTATATTAGAATCGCAGATCTACACGCTGCATTAAAACTACCGCTCCTTGAAGAGCACCTTAAAAACTTAGCTCAAAATTTCTTTTCAAAAATAAATGCGTCAAATAATGACATAATAATAAATTTAAATTTGTACGAGCCGGATCCCACGGCTACGTACAAGCGCCCGAGAGATATGCTACTATAGGCGAGACGCCAATACTTGCATGAAAATTGCGGTAAACAACGCCAAAAGCGCGCCGAACGGCTATTGTCTTTCCTGACCATGTTTTTCTTTCTATTTTCAGATCACCCATAGATGTCCGAAAGGATAGGGATGGCTCCACAGCAGGGAAGTGTGGCAGCATTGCACTACTGCGGCCACACGGAACTGCGCTGCAAAGCGAGGGGTGTGCTGTCGTGACTCGGCAGGCGCGGAAACAGCGGGGTAACAAGCGGACGCGCCGCTGCACACGGCGGTGTCTGAGGAAGGCCGGCGGGGAGGGTTGGGGGAGGGCGCGGACGGGACGTGGCTGACCGGTGAGACCGTAGCTGAGATTAGAAGAAAGCGTGGCATGTCTGGGGCCGAGTGGTACGGGGAGGGTGGGAAAGAGATAGTGGTTGGAGGATGGTGATTGGTCGAGTTGGGATAGAGCCGATGGAGAGGGTGGTCTTGTCTGGTGCCGAGTGGAACGGGAAGGGGACGAGGGATAGTGAAAAGTCTGGTGATAGGTCGGGTTGGGAAAAAGCCGGTGAGAGGGGGTGGGGATGGGGAGCAGGGGAACCGTGGGGCAACCACGCCGGATTTCGAGCAGAGCAGTGGGTTTGGGGTGGGTGTGGGTTTGGGGTTGGTGTTGGGGTGGCGTTAGGGCTGGGGCAGGGCTGAGGTTGAGAGCGGCGTCGGGATTGGGTCTGTGTTTGTGGGCGCGTTTGTGGATGGTGCGGATCGAATCGGGGATTGGGATTGTGATGTGTCTTGGATCAGAATAACGGGCGAGGTGGGGCGGGGCGGAGGGAGGCGAATCATAAGCGGGGACGACACCGGGAGCTTTCCAGAGCCCCGCGTGAAATGGCCAATGCGGGAGGGAGCAAAGCGGGAATGGGTTCTGTGAGAGGTAGGGTGGTGCGGAACGGGGAGTGTGTACGGGGCGGGTTGAGGGCGGGGGCTGGCGCGAGGCTACGCGGAGGCGACAGCGGCGTGGAGTGGAGCGTGCACGGCGCTGGACAGGGGTCCAGCAGCGTGGGCGCGGAGCGGCGGGCCGGGGGGGAGGGGGCAAGCAGGCGGAAGCGCAGTGCAGCAGAGCTGCACTCCGCCCGCGGCGCGCGACACGTCATTCGTAAAGTAGCGCACTTTATCAATTAACCCTTCTCCGCTGCTCCAGCCGCGCCCGGCGCCCCGCCCCCTCGCCTCCCCTCATCCCTTCGCCCCGCCCCCTCGCCCCACCCTCTCGCCCCGCCCACACGCGCGTCGCCCGTTGCGCGTCGCGTGTGGCCTTTGAACGCGCCCTAACGTGTAATTTCTTTTCTTTTTCTACGCCTCTTTCCTCGGGCGCCGCCCTCGCTTTCTGTCCTCCCGGCGCTCGCGTTTTCTCGCCGCCCACGCACTCGCCCACGCCCCGACTTCCGCGCCTCGCCTCGTCCCGCCCTCGTGTCCGCCTTTTGACCGTCCGTGTTTCTGTCTCCCCGTTCTTTAATTCCCTCCGTTTCCATCTGTGGGAACACGGTGTTTGCTGCGCTGCCCTGGCGACTTGGCCTTTGTCTCAACCGCGTTCCCCCCTCAGCTCATCGCCGACATGCGCCGTTTCTTTTCTTTACCTCCTGCGTCCCTTTTTCTTCCTTTCATCAGCTCCATTCTTCTTCGCCTCCACCTTACCCTCTTCCCGGTTTTGCTCACGCTCATTCCTGCCCCACAATCCGAGTCTGTGTAAGCTCTATCCTTCTTCGTTACCTTCCTGCTCTCTATGTGCTACTTGCACCCGACTCTGACTGTTTTCCTACCTCTGGCCTCACACCGGCATTGGTTCCTAACACCGTCCATTATATTTACACCCTCCATAATTCTTCTGCCAGCCTCATCACGGTATCCCCTATCTCCTTCACCGAGACTGCACTTGCTTTGTCTGTCTTCAATCTCCGACTTTGTGCCCCTCCCACCTCGCTCCAAATTTATCTTCCGAATCTCTTCCCACCTCGTTTTCCGTCCACGAGTATCTCTTATCCCATAATGTTGACTACCTCCCCTTTTCCTTCATTCTGCTTTCCATTAGCCTCCAAATTCACCTCCGTCTGCTTCTCGACCACCTACTTTACCATGTCCTCTTCCTCCTCTCCTGCCTCCCCCTCCACATTGCCACCTGCTGTTCTTTCTCTCACTCCCCTTCATCTTCCTTATATTCTCCCTCTGTCTTCTCTTTCCACTTCGTCCCTCCTTCTCCCTCTCCAACTCATCTCCTCCACCTCTCATTCATTCGTCTTCTCCTCCGACTTCCTTGACTCTCTCTCACACGTTTTTTCATATTCTTTTGATTGTCTCCTTCATTTTTCTTCTCTGCCTTCTTGTCAGTTTCCTCTTTCTTGTTATCGTCCTCCTCCGCCTCCATCTCCTTCACCGCCGCGTCCCCTATGGCTGGCGGGGCTACTTGTCAACCCCATAAGAGGGCAAACTCTCCCTTCGCCGTCCTCCGACTCTCCAGCCCCCACCCTCAGCCCCCCGGGAAGAACTCTATTTATTATTCCCCTTGTCCTCTTGTCCGGCGGCGGACTGTACGGTCTAATTAAAAAAGGAACTTTTGCTCGTACGGCCGCGAATCGCGCCAGGTCGCCTGCTTTTGTTTCCGGTAGGTGCGCGCTGGCGAGAGCACTGGAGGGAGCGGGGGTGAGGGGGTGAGGGCGGTGAGGACGTGACTTACGGGGACGCAGGGGGGCGGCAAAGGCACAGGAGAAGCGTAAGATTCGACCGCGGTGTGCGACGGAGGGGAACGCGCGACATGTTGAGTCAGGGAATACGAGGAAGCCCTCGAGGTGGGGCTGAGGCAGCGCAGGTGAGAACGAGGTGGAAAAGAAACGGGAAGTTGGAGCAAAATGAGCATTTTGGTGAGGATGCGGTGAAAGGAGCATTTGGGTTTGGAGGAGTCTCCAGGGGCAAAAAAGTAGGGAGACCAGGGAGGAAAAATTAGGCTCCTATAATGGCGGCGGCGATGGTGTAACGGTTAGCGTACCGGACTGTTGTACCCAAGTTCGCGGGTTCAAACCGTGGATTTTTAAGGGCGACAAAATCCTTCATAGGCCTTCCTTCGGAGGGGAAGTAAAGCCGGCTGTCCCATGTTGGTAGATTTACTTGCATGTAAAAGATCCTCAAGCCTAAATGACGCCTCTGAGCTAAATTCAAATCGCCTGTTTCTCGCCCAAGAAATACATTCTTTCTCTGCTAGTTGATAGGTGCGTAGCGAAATTTGCGTGGTCAGACGGAAGAGCGGGCCTAATGGCCCGAGTCTCGCCACGTAAAATAAGGCAAATTCAATTCAATTCAATTCAATTCAATCATGTACGTGGATAGCGGGTGATGTACGAGGTAAGTGGCGGAGTATGAGGAGGCGTGAAGAACAGGCAGTGAGTCTATTACAACAAATACGACGAGCACGGCAAGACAGTGAGGGCCGCGAGAATCGAGGGAAAATATTAACGGCGAGAGAATAACAAGGGCAACGGTGGCAACTGATAAGCAGAGGATACATCTAATTTCTGTCACAAGCACTTAGTATTTTACAATAGTTAAACCATCTTTATCCCTACTATTGCGAGGAATAGGGAAAGGGCGATTCAGAGGCCCTCGAATTGTTTGTTTTTTATGTTTAATTTTTTTTAGGAAACTCGAAACCATTGCTATTGTTTCTGATATGCCTTTTTATAAAATTAAGATGCAATACTTAAATCATATTTATCACAATAATTTATTTATCACAAGTATTTTGCTATAAATCCAGTTATTACAGTGATTGGCTGTAAACAGTGTGAGCATGGAAGTCGTGACTATACACTCGAAAACTGTACATTCAGAATATATATTGAAATATTTATAGTATTTTAAATCGTATTTTAATAGAATTTGTTACATAGTTTAATACATTACTACATAATCAAGATACATTCGTCTTTTTTCATAAATAATACTATAATTTAAAAGTATTTAGATTTAGAATTTTCATAAAGTGTTTTGTTCAAATGAATGCATATGTAAAATACATTGTATATTATTGGATAAATGAATTTATTAATGGATTACAACCGTTAAAAACATGAATAAAATAAAAATTGAAGCCGTGGTTTTCGTGATCCTTCCCCCGTTCTGATGATCAGGACCTTTCGTACCTTGGTATTGCTGGGATTAAAATGTATCACTGCATCAACAATACTATTAAAAAAGAAATATTGCTTTTTCTTTCGTAATGTGTATAGGCTCTAATCGTAATATACCAAATGCACGAGAAAAAATATTGCAAACTTCTGGAACACTCAGTGGACAATTAATATTACGAAGTTCTGATTTTATTCCATACTCGTATGTTCATGAGGGAAAATGTTCATCTTAGAACGCTCAGCAGCTGGACACACTATATACAAAAATCACGAATGTGTTGTTTTAGCGTAACTCCGAAACGCGAAGAACAGTTTTACTCAATGTTTTGCACGAATAGAGAGAGAAATAGATCACAGCAAAAGCATCAGGGGATTTGCGTTTCAGAATGTTAACTCTAAAATATTCACTAAATTTGGTTCATTGAATGAATCCAATTTTTGTTGCTGTGGTGCTAGGCGGGATGGATAAATAAAAACTCGAGCATCGGGGGTTACTTCAGCTGTGAAAATGAAAAAGTTGATTACCTTTTGAATCTCTATTGTGTGATCTGTTTGACATCTTTTCAAACCTCATTATATTCGATTTTTGTCCTCTTTTACAACTCAACGTATTTAATTGAATACATTGTTTTTCATAACTGAACTGAAGAGATTTCTGTTTAAAAATATTTTTCAATTAGCGAACTCATGTGTTTTTATTATTTATTATTTTATTATTCAGTGAATTCTTATTACTTTAATAGCCGTTTTTCTTCTTATTATATATCTCTGTTCAAAACGGGGCCAAAACAATAAATCAAAAGATTTTACTGTGTTATTCATACATATAAATGATTTTACTAGATGTTTTATGAAAGACTTCATCTGTAACGCAAGGTCAGAATTTAAGAATTGTGCAAGTGAAAAAAATATGTAACAGTTTTTGTTATTTATTGGAATATAAAAATGAATTATATAAGTTCCTTTTTGAAATTTTATTTACAGATCCTTCTTTTTAAAACAGATCCTTTTTGAAATTTTATTTACAGCAACGTAGGTACATATGCTGTATGTGTTTTTTTTTTCGGTAAATATATGTCTGATTTCACTGCCACTTTACTTCGCAAACAAACAAAATATATCTATATCCTCTTTTCAGCTCTTTCGACAGGCCTAGGTTATCTCCACATCTCTCCCGGGCCCAGCCCGCACGCTGAGTGCATTGAAAAGGACCTCTTCCGAAAAAAGACTTCCGAAAGACGGCGCAGGAGGAAGGTGGCTTCCCGTTGCTGCTCTCTTCCCTCGCCCTCTCTCCCCCTCTCGCGCCCTCCTCGTTCAACTGCGTATACAATGCCCCCTTTAAAGGTACTCCTCTCCAATTTCGTGCCGCCGAATTTGAAGACAGCCTCGCCAGCGGATATTCGTCGGATAGGAAAATGGCGGAAGGGGGGGGGGCGGCTTGATTATCCTGGAAAAAGTGTTGGAGAGAAAACGCAGCGGACCGAAATTGTAAACCGGTCGTTATTGAAATTGCATGATGAACAATTATGTCTTTTGTGAAACAAATCGTTATTTCTCACTCGTTTCCTCCCTGACTACATTCGTGTCCTTTTTTGTTGCAGCAAATACTTCCCGCCCGCCAGTAATTGCAATAGATACAAAATTTAGCCGGAATAATTTCAATAGGTGTTATTGGTTCCACGGCGGATTGAATATAAACAATAGTAAGGAAAAGCACGAAAATATACGAGAATCAGTTTCGAAATTAATTTGAGATAATGATTGTATACGGTTACGTTTCACATTAACGCAAAAAAATGCTTCTATTTGCGTAATGTGAGGGAAGTATAGTATGTAAAGTAATTTTTTCTCATTTGATCTAGTTACAGCTGTGTTTCATAAAATAGAATTTAAGTATGAAAAAAACTGGAATGGTCCGGGCTAAAACTACCAAATCTTTATCTAGTTGTACTGCCACTGATTTTATTTTCTACAGGTGATCGTCCTACCAGAGTTTTACTTCCTGTAATATTTTTGTTGAAACATTTTTCTCAGATTATTTAGGTAAAACATTTTTCTCAGATTATTCAGATAATTCACTCAGTTATGTTGTGATCGAAACTAAATTAACTATCTCACGTTTACACAAGATACTAAGGCGATTACCGGAGTAGTACTTCAACAAACGGAACATAAACCGCGCGCCCCCCTCTTGGACCCCTCTTCCCTTTAAATACACAGTTATACTTGAATGCAATGCACTACCGCGTATGTTTGGGTGAGAAGTAGGTAGTTAAGAGCTTATACAGGCTGGGACGGAGGAAATACCTGGTGAGGGAAAACCCCGCCAACTCAAGATTGAGGGCGTTTAGATGGTAAAACAACCATGAGGTTTCTAATAAAGTATTCAGATATACATTTTTCAACGTACTTTTGGCTCTTTAACCTTCCGTTTGTGCAGGTCTGCTCCTCTGTAGGATTAAATTCACACAAGTTGATCTTCCAGTGAATGGTGAGCAGGCGATACCTATTGTTACTTATTCATACAATTATTTTTTAGGTTTGTTCATTATTGTGAAAAGCAATAAATACTCTACAATGAGTACGGGGGAGTAGTACAATCTGCTGAGGGATGTCCTCTTCGTCACTGTTCGTGCCACCCTAAATAATCTCGATATTAATGATTTTAAGAATAATCCTAATGGTGCCGACAGCTTGCACGTGAACGACCTGTGATCTGAACAATTATTCAAACTAAAACCATGAGAATTTTAACAACACACGGCATGCCATTCTCTTTTGAGATTTTTGAGGTGCTAATAGCTAACCTTCAGTGAATAAGCGTTCGTTCCCATCGATCGGGGAATATCAATTGAGTAGAAAATCGTCAGAGCAGTTTACGCGCTAGCGTTCTCCGCAGGCAGAGATAAACAGTCAGAGAGACGAACTGGCAGATAGATAGGCAGACAGTCAGGTAGATAGATAGATAGATAGATAGACGGACAGGCAGGCAGACAGACGGACAGACATAGAGAGACGGACATATAGAGAGAAAGACGGACATATAGAGAGATGGCAGTCAAATAGAGAGAGAGGGACAGGCAGACATTGACGGACAGAGAGGCAGGCGGAAATAGACAGGCCGAAAGCGACAGGCAGGCAGAGTCAGGCAGACAAATTCAGTCGGAAAAAAAAAGACAGACGACGAAATGAAGAGGAGAGCGTGGGCAATTTGGAGACAACGGAGAATAGGAATAATGAGACTAAGTTGTGCAGTCAAAGTGAAGAGTCGCGGGCGTAAACGTACACAATATTTAGATGACAAGAAGCAGAGGAATCAAATGGGCAAAGAGCCATTCAACGGCGAACGGCGCAGAACGGTCGCGCGCAGAGCGCTGCGTGTGCGGCGGTCGCAAGGCGGATCCAAGCGCGCGGCCGAGCTCAGCATTACGACGCAGTAAACGCCCCGACTTCACGGCGGCGCGAGCTATTGCTATTGTTTATTAAAACGTGGCCACTAATGGCGTGCGGTCGCTCCGGCAGCGGCAGACGCCCCCCTCCCCCCATCCCCCCCCAACATTATTCTCTCGGCGACCAACGCGAATCTATCACGCTGATGGAGAACCATTCGAGAGTGAAATGTGACAATAAATTTCACAAGTGCATGATTACGATCAATAATGCACAAATTTGGTTACAGAAAACGAGCGGTTAGTTCCCGAAAAGAAAAGTTTGGAATGTTGGTGTTACGGTGTATTGGATATGTAAAAGATTGAAATATTTAACTGAATGAACTGGCGGTGTTTACGGTTTTTGCAACGAACTTGTTCCAGCACACATAAGTTTTGACCATATCCAGAAATTTTGCTGATCGAAGAACCAAACAATTTATTGTCAGTGTGCGGGTAATGGTGATGCAGTGTGTAAGAACGTATAATTAGATTATGGTGAACACCAACTGGGTGAAGTATTCAACGTTACGTCAATAATACTTCACTTCATCCACAATGATTATTAGGGCAAGTTTGTATACATCTATCAGTTTTATTGTAATTTGATAGTGATAGTGTAGAGCATGCCAAAATTGGCTGGATAAAACCGACTAATAATAGGACTCAAGCAAAAATATAGTGAATGATCTAATGTCTAATTCAATGAATTGTTATTATGACGTTTAAATTACTTTAGTAATATCAATTTGTTTATTTATTAATATTAATGTCTAGAGAACTTAACGGCTAAAAATTCCAGTGCTATTTAAAACTATTAATTATTGTTAACATGAGCTGTAGTACAAGCAAAGTTATTGAAATATATTTCTGTATCTGGCTCTGGCTTACAGGTAGCTAATTTCTTAACCCAAATTTTCACTCTTCCTAAGAATATTATTTTCCTCCGCATTTAAGATCACTATCTGTCATCGCTGTATCTGACTATATCTGTATCTCTCTCTCTCCTCCTCTCCCTCTCTCTCCCCCTCTCCCTCACCCCTCCTCTCTCTCTCTCTCTCCTCTCTCTCTCTCTCTCTCTCTCTCTCTCTCTCTCAAGATAAACCTTAGTAGGTTTACCTAGAGAGAATAATTTGTGTGCAAGATATTCAATCACCAGTAAATCCCTGCAATACCCGTTCTACCAATACACAGTTGCTCCGTGATAAAAGAGCATGGACAGAAATTAAACGCGCTCAGTGATTTTGATAGTGATTACCAACTCTCCCTGCCCCTGGAGATCACGAAGAATAGATCATATTGATAAGGTATAGCAGCCCGACGATCGACATTAAAGACTGAAGTGAAGAAGGATGGATAAAAAAGTGATAGATGTTAACCGGAAAGACAACGAGCTGCAATTCATTTGTAAACATAATTTCATGGCATCTGCCTGGATTTGTTCAGAGGTAATCAGGGAAATTACCGAACAAAACCTCCGGTTTCTAGAACCCATATCCTGGCAGTGTCCAGCTATCAGCATGACACGAGGATCAAATTGAAATTTCTGTTCAAAGAGATGAAATTGTTCTGTTTGAATTAAATATTTGTATGCCAACATTATTGTTACTTTCTCGCCTTACTTTGTTAGAAGCAAGGAAACGTAATAATGTGCCGGGAGACCGCGAAGTTGTGTTGCAAAAAACTGTCATTGCTGCGCCATGTTAATTAAAAAGTGGATAATCTTGTTCTTACATATGGTAGAGCAAATAAGAACAAGATAAATGAAGAACAAGTAGGTATATTTGTTATGGTATATTTCACAAGAATCAATGAATTCGAGTGATTCGACAAATGGTAACGTTAAAAGACCGTGAGGAAGATAAAAATGATCGAATTACTTTCTGGACATGGAAGATTGCGTCTCAACGTCTTCTTAACAAGATTTGTTAATTCGAAATTCCGGAAGCGCACTTTTCCATTATGGCCACGTTTTCGGCTAATTTCAACCAGCGTGCAGGTCGGTGCCCCGCTGAAATGACCAGCCTCAGGGGCTCGCAGTGAGAACTATTGCCTGAAAAATCACCGTAAAGTAATATATGGCGTCCATCAGGAGCCCAAAGGTACGTAATATGTACTTGTTAAAACGTTGAGGACAGAACTCGAAGATCTTGAGACGGAGATATTCTTCTTGCCCTACCTAGAGAACCTCTGGATCTGTAAACCTTCAGTTCGGACCCGCAACTCCAGACGCGAACTGAAGTGTTCTAACATCATTTTTACGCCACTTCGCACTTGCGTTTCGTGCTCCAACGGCACCTTTGTTAATCGCGATTCTATTGAGGTGTCTGCAGCAGCGGAGTTGCGTGAGAACACGCTGTATATGTTCGTTCCGCACCATTAGATGCCTGCCTGCCTCCCTGCAGTGAGACGCGGGAGGGAATATTGCACTTGCATGATGCATTCTGCAGACAGGGAGGCATCGCGGGGCGATGCGTTTTCCGAGGAAACGCAGGTTATTGACCGGCGAGAGCACGGCGGCTACTGACTGTGGCGGTAGAGCAGAGGAGATCGCCACGATAATGGAGAAGCAGCGTATCGAATAGCGCGGGCATAGAACTGCATCCGCCCATACACACAGGTCAATTGATGGAGATCGAAGCACACGGAGTTTCGAATTTCCTTTGTTTCGAGCATCCAAGCGAAGATAAGCACACGAAATGGTCAGTTCTATCTAATGTCAAAACAAACTTTCTCTTTCTCTTGAAAAAAAAACAAGTGAGGGAATTTCGAAACGGAAACATTATAGGTTTACGTAATTTTTAATATTTCTTGTACTTAATTGTAATTATTGTATCGATGTAATAATTTTTATATACAACGGAACATTCTACACAAACAAATAGGTTGGATTTATTCACAAAATATGTCATTTTATTATCTTCTATAATTCTCGGTATACTCAACACTTTTCCTCATATAAACTAACAAAATGTTTTTAAATTCGCTCTCTGAAGCCGAACTACTTAACCACGTTTCATGAAGCCACGGAGGTTACGCTGGTTATGTAGCCTTTGCCAACCTTCTCTCAGGATATTTTTTTTTCCTTTTTGAATTCCCATTCCGATAAGCGTTTTATATCTGTTTGTGATTTCTCCCCGTCGAGCTAATACATTACCACCACCTTTCTCCAAAATCGCTTCATTGTTCATTGTTACTTACTTACTCTCTAACTTCGGACTTCTTCCGGTTACCTTCCTCAATGAATACCCCGCAAAACATGTATACAACCCTAGCCTCCATAAACCCTACTTAAACCTCTATTGTAAAAATTCCTCCAGGGTTCTCTTCATTTCCCTCCTCTGCTCTCACTATCCGTTGCTCCTCTTTCTCTCCCTCCTTCTCCTCCCCCTCAGCCCGAAAAATCACTAACCCCACATCTCATTACTGAGATAATTATTTATATGTCAATTAACGTATATGACATACAACCTCTTAATCATTTTCTGATGTTTTCTACCCATTCGCAGTCCCAATGCTGAATGATAAGTTATTTTATTGCGTTACAAGTGCTTATCATTCTCGTTCCAAGCGATTTACAGTTATTGCTTTTTTGTCAATAATTATTTTTAAAAAATGAATGCATGCCGTCGTTTATAATTGGTAGAATGCCGACTTGAGAGGCCGTGGATTGATGAGGCAGCTCGTGTGAGCATTAAGTCAACGCCTCCCATACCTCGTGTGAGCTCAGCACGGAATGATTCACAACATATTGCGATAAAGCAAGTTCGTCATTATCACGTATTAATTGGAGAATGATGGATTTCATTGCTCAGAGCGGCAAATATGCCCAAGTGACTTTGGTGAACTTTAGAACCGTCGGTCGACCGGCGGGTCGCCTGGGACAGGGGAGGCGAAGCTCCCACGACCTGGTCCAAGCGACGCGATGTCCGGCAATGCGGGAGAGGAATCGAATACAGGAATATAAAAGGTGAAATGTACCCGAATCGTGGATGAGAGTGTACAATTGTCAATTCAATACTTCATAAAACATAAAGAATTGCAGCGAGTTCTAACACCGTTGTATATTATAAATTGTAATAAACAGTACAATACCGCCGTTCATAATTATAAGCAGATTCGTGCAATCCATCGCCTTTGTATGATGTGAATTGGCTAATAACAGCAGCGCAAGAAGCAACTTACTGCTGCCAATCGTGCTCGTCACTGATGATTGGAATTCATCTCGTCCCCCTCTTTTATATCATCATACAGTAATCGCTAATCTGTCTGTGCCAGTGTGCTGGCCCGTTACTTAGGATTCGACATCTTTGGGACCTTCATTTCGCGAGAGAGAGAGGTCCCGAAGCGTCTCTTTCTACAGCTGGGGAACTGGCTTAAGTTTTGGAAGCGTTCTGTATCGTCCTCGGAGAATTCCTGAGAAAAAAGGTTTTGAGCTTTAAGCACTGAATTGCGTGTTGGACGTCACTCCAAAATTACTTTGTCTTTCACGGTGGTCATATTACATCTACTGATAGCTTCATGTGGTAGAATACTGTAGTTGAGAAAAGATCTGCGGTTTGAAGCATCCCATAATTCGCGAGGCCTTTACCATTACTACCTCAAGCTACACCAGCATCTGGGCCCTAGAATCCCCTTTATTTTATTATATCTCATATCGTAGATTTTGAAGATCTAGATATCGAGCTGGTTCACAGCGGAGTTTTGGAACGCGGTCCAGAAATAATCGTCGGAGTGGAGAACGTTCTACCGCTTGTGCTTATGTGAATTGCCGATCACGCGTAGCCCTTCCAATGCCTATAGGGAAGGTTTCCCCCGGCCCTTGGAATCCGTGTTCATCGTACTCTCCCTTTTATTCACATTATGCAGCATCACAATATAGTTGGGGGGTTGGATGTCATGTTTCGTGTCAATTCACGTTGCAGTGGTGGAACGTCCTTGAGAAATAATTGAAGAAAAATAACGTTCTGCTTCCTTGCGCGTCGGAGAATTGCCGATCACACGAAATCTTAACAATGGCACTTGAACACACATTTCTCTCCGGCCCTTAAGAGACATTGCCATCCTTCAGCTCCTTTCTCCCTTGTATAATCATTTCATTCACCCTCTCATCGATATTAGTTGTTGCGGATATATTAGTAGTCAAATGTGTCAATTCACGTTCCAGTGATGAGATGCTGACCTTCACAAATAACAATCGGAGCAAAGATCCTTCTACTCCCTTGTCATGATATGAACTGCGAAGCTCGCGAAGCCACCCCAATGCTGTTTCAAGCCACAGTGGTTCCCGGCGCATCGAATCCACCTTCAGCCCTCCCTTCTCTCCTCTCTTTCTCACCCCTTCCCTCACTCCCCTCCCCCGTCGACCCCTTTCTCCACCTCCAGCTCAGAAGCGCGGGACTTGGCGCGTCGTCACCCGTTATCAGTTACTGCTGGGGTGGGAGATCCCCTCGGACGCCCCCACCCACCCATTCCCGCCCCCCTCCATGGCGCGCTCCACTCCGCCTTTGCTGCGCCTCACCGGAACTAGCCCAACGTTTTATGAAGTTTTTGAAAATCCGATCGCTTGAGGCTTTTTTTTTGTTCTGACCGCGTCCGCCGCCAACGTCGCCTTCACTACCGCCACCTCCAACTCCTGCCGCGCCTCCGCCAGCGCCGCCCCCGCCTCCGCCGCCGCGCTCGAGAGCGGTACGTCAAACTTATAGTAAAAGGGCAGGAGGTAACCCCCCTCCCTCCGGCCATGGGTCTCGCCCCCCGCGCTCGGACCGCCCCGCCCCCATGCCTTCAACTCCCGGCCCTCCCCCCTCCCACCTCCTGCCCGCGTCCTCATCCGTCCCTGCGCCACTTTCGCTCTCGCCCACGTGAACTCCACTGGCTCATCCCTTCCTCCAAAAAGTTTCGATAGCATCCTCTCCTCTTCCTCCCCCGCGCTCCGCCCCCTCGCTTCGCGCGTTTACCACCCATACACCCGCCCAGCGTCGCCCCGCCACGCCCAGCGTCGCCCCGCCCTGCCCAGCGTCGCCCCGCCCCGCCCAGCGTCGCCCCGCCTCGCCCAGCGTCGCCCCGCCTCGCCCAGCGTTGCCCCGCCCCGCCCAGCGTCGCCCCGCCCTGCCCAGCGTCGCCCCGCCCCGCCCAGCGTCGCCCCGCCTCGCCCAGCGTCGACCCGCCTCGCCCAGCGTCGCCCCGCCTCGCCCAGCGTCGCCCCGCCTCGCCCAGCGTCGCCCCGCCCCGCCCAGCGTCGCCCCGCCTCGCCCAGCGTCGCTCCGCCACGCCCAGCGTCGCCCCGCCCCGCCCAGCGTCGCTCCGCCCCGCCCAGCGTCGCCCCGCCCCGCCCAGCGTCGCCCCGCCCCGCCCAGCGTCGCCCCGCCCCGCCCAGCGTCGCCCCGCCCCGCCCAGCGTCGCCCCGCCCCGCCCAGCGTCGCCCCGCCTCGCCCAGCGTCGCCCCGCCTCGCCCAGCGTCGCCCCGCCTCGCCCAGCGTCGCCCCGCCTCGCCCAGCGTCGCCCCGCCTCGCCCAGCGTCGCCCCGCCCCGCCCAGCGTCGCCCCGCCTCGCCCAGCGTCGCCCCGCCACGCCCAGCGTCGCCCAGCGTCGCCCAGCGTCGCCCCGCCCCGCCCAGCGTCGCCCCGCCCCGCCCAGCGTCGCCCCGCCCCGCCCAGCGTCGCCCCGCCACGCCCAGCGTCGCCCCCGCCACGCCCGGCGTCGCCCCGCCACGCCCAGCGTCGCCCCGCCACGCCCAGCGTCGCCCCCGCCACGCCCAGCGTTGCCCCGCCACGCCCAGCGTCGCCCCCGCCACGCCCAGCGTCGCCCCGCCACGCCCAGCGTCGCCCCGCCACGCCCAGCGTCGCCCCGCCACGCCCAGCGTCGCCCCGCCACGCCCAGCGTCGCCCCGCCACGCCCAGCGTCGCCCCGCCACGCCCAGCGTCGCCCCGCCACGCCCAGCGTCGCCCCGCCACGCCCAGCGTCGCCCCGCCACGCCCAGCGTCGCCCCGCCACGCCCAGCGTCGCCCCGCCACGCCCAGCGTCGCCCCGCCACGCCCAGCGTCGCCCCCGCCACGCCCAGCGTCGCCCCGCCTCGCCCAGCGTCGCCCCGCCTCGCCCAGCGTCGCCCCGCCTCGCCCAGCGTCGCCCCGCCTCGCCCAGCGTCGCCCCGCCTCGCCCAGCGTCGTCCCGCCCCGCCCAGCGTTGCCCCGCCCAAGGCTGGCCGCGGCCGAAGAGAGGCGGGAACAGCGCCGCTAGGCGGGCGCCGATGACGGCTGGCGACGGCTGAGGGCGGCAGCGCCGTGCAGGGGCGAGAGGATTGACAGAGACGGCAAGGCGGAGGACGACACGGGTTGGACAACTGGGTTGGGGGCGACGGGCGACGCGTCGGTGACGAGGAGGTGGGCAGGGCGGCGAGAAATATACCAGGGCGCAAGGATGAAAGAGGAAAGAGGGTGGCTCTCGGCCGGGGATCGCCCCTCCGACTTGGATGAGGAGTAGCATGCCTCGGGAGTGGATCAAAATTTAAGGCTACCTCGTAATCCTGTATAAGCCGAATGGTAATTTCGCTAGCAGGCGCATGGGGTGATGCAATTACGGCACGGAAAGCAAGGGGAGGCGGTGCGCTCGGAGGGAGGGTTGGACCGGGGGGGGGGGGCGCGTGCAGCGTCAAGTTAATGGATAGAACAATAATTAATTTGTTTTTTGCCTCCCTTCCGAGAAACTTCGTAACCAGTGATATTTGAAACTAATAATAATGCGAAGTAGTGGTAGCCTGCGGAGGATTTAAGTACTCAGGTAACAGTAAGATCTTTGGAATGGCGCTTTTGTTAGCCGGAGAGCAGGGGTCGCGGAAGCGTGTGGCAAAGGATTACGTTCTCGGAGAGGTATGACGTCTCGAGGGGGAGGGCAAGGGGGAGGGGGGAGGGGTGGTGTGGATCGTGCGTAGAGGCTTTAATCGTGCCGTCGCAAGTAGCAAGTTTGTTTTGTTCGTCGAGTTCAGAGTTGGTTCTTCTTCGTGTAGAAGTTCAGCGACTGTGGATTCAGTTGTATTTCAATTTGAATTTGTGGAGACAGAGTGGGAATCCCTAGCAGGAAAACAGAAAGTGAAGCGTTTCAGTGGAGTATTCAGAGACGAAGACGAGTCACACAATGCACATTCGTTATTGAAATTCGTTTGGTGGTATTAAACATCTCTCAGAAATGTAATTTATATGAACATTACAATATTCTTAACCACCGACGAGTATAAAGAATTTCAGTTACTTGCACTGCATATTGTGAACCGAGAATTCTTCAACTTTCAAGAGTAATTTATGTTCTTAAATTGTCACAAAGCGCCCCGCACAATTATAATGATCTTTTTTACCTAGTTCAATACGAGTTCTTAAATGCCTATGGCTTTAATTGTTTTTGTTTCGAAGTAACACATATCAAAAAACATAGTGCAACACTAATTTACTTTAAGTTTTATTACATATTCTCACAATCATATATAATTTTACTGTTCATGTTTACTTCTATTTACCGGCAGTCGCGGTGTAAATTCCAGTCTTACAATGTAAAAACGTTTTTAATTTGTGAATATTTTTACCAACAATGTTGGACTTGTAATTCTCTTTTAAACCGATGTTCTAAGGCAGTGTGGTCCGACCTTCGGACCACCAACAGAATGCGTCTCGCTTAATCGTTCTTATTTTCCTGTTGTCCTGCTTACTAAATAGAAAATATTGATTAAACATTTGTAAAAAAATGTGTACTCTTACCGCTTAGTTGTGAGGATGTGAAGTAGTGGGTCGTGTTCATAAAAATTCTGCGAAATGACAGAAGTCGTGTTGGCAACAAATATCAGGACATAGTGACAAATGCAAAACATTATTATCAAGGTATCGATATTACATATATTTACATGCGAGGCATACAAAATATTTGATGGGATGATGATTTGGTGGGAAACCGCTGACATTGGCAACGTTCCCCATCAGAAACCCGTTTCTTAGATTCCAAGGCATGGCACCACCTTTCAGTCTTAATTCCTTCTATAAGGGCCATCTGGATAGTCGTTTTACTCGTCGATCGTTATAATCCGTGTCCTGCATACTTCGGTATTCACTTTTATTGAGCACTACCTAAAATTGCGGAACTGAAAGACCGAAAGAGTGCATCATCTGATGTTACTGCAGTGCCTGCACTCCCAACAGTGGCAAGATCTTCGACAGTAGCTTGTCAGCAATGTCAAATTCATCGCTGTCTGGTGGAGAATTCTAGGGGCCGGATGCTCTGATCGGTAGTTTCCCGTGGTTTTTCCAAACAACACCAAGCGAATGCTGGAGCAGTACCATAACAAACGAGTCACGGACCGCACGCGATCTTTTCTTCCTCTTCATTTTTCTATCCTCTTCTTTTACACACACACTAACATGCACTACACTACCACACATGTCGGGAGACCGATCGTTTCCTTCTGGAGCGCTGCCCCGCTGGTGGGAGATATCTGGTTGGGAAAACCCCGCTAGCTGACGGTAGGTCGGCCCTGGATCTCGCCATCCCGCGAAGATCATCGCCATCTCCCGAGGGGAAAACGTGCACTTCACTTACGGGACGAATGAACTACTAATGACAGTAGTAGACGCACTCGGAATCGTTACCAACCAACCAAACAAACAACCGGAACTAATGGAATGGCGTATGAAAGATGTAGAACGTCAATTTCAGTAGAAGAGGAAAGAAAGATACATTTACATTGAATATAATGTTTTTGTTTAAATGTTTGGTTGAATAAATGGTGAAAGCCATTAATGTGTTAAAGGAGTTTAAAGTGAATAAATCTGTGGGCAGTGCCAGGTTTTGGTTCCAGTACCAAAGCTATAGACATACTCACCGCAGTGTATAATTTTAAATATTTTAATGGTACGTCATAAAACTGGTTTACTAAGTAAATAAAAGGCATATGTTTATATTTAGATTAAGATTTATTCAGTCAAAAAAACAGTAAAAAATGTATGTGAAGTAGGGGGAAAATATTATCTGCCCGCATGTTATTTGTTTTACCAATGCATTATCCATTAGAATGCTCTCGGCGGAAAAATTAGAAGATTTAGTTTGACAGTGGAAACTTGTAAAGATTGTAAGTTTAATAATGGTAGGCCACAAAACCCAAAGACACACGTTTTATTCCATTCCTGGACAATTTGCAAGCTGAATATGGTGACATTTCGTGTGTCTGTGAACGTGCTAAGCCCTGGCCAAGTGCTGGAAATAGCCGGCAGTGGTATTTTGTTGTGAGGGATGACATTTTTGCTTGTCTCAGAAATTAAAACATTGGACATTAGTATCAAGAAAAACTAAAAGGAATTCAGTTTTCTCAAAAGTGTTTCACAGCTTTATGAAGACACATTAAGTCCGAGATATATTAAGGGTTTTCAAAAACATTGTTGTAATAGAAATTACACTGAAGGCACACTTCCCGTCTTAAATACTTCATCAGAAGTTGAAAGAAGACAATTACAAAATTTGGTGTTTCATGAAATAATGATTGATATCAAGAAAGATTTTCCAGACCGATTCCAGAATTTTGACTCTCTAAATTCGAAACTTACTCTATTCAACCACCCAGTGGAGACGGAAGTTAGTGAAGAGGCCTGCGAATTTCAAATGTAAATTTATGCCCTTCTACCAGAGCCATTCTACCAGTCTGAAAATTATAATGTCCCTGAAAATGTCTGGAAACTGATTTCTGAAGAACGTTAACACAGTTTTCTGAAGAGCAAATTAAATTACGAAACCGCATTCGCAGAAAAACAGAATTCGCATTGACAATGCTTCACTGAAATCTACCCTGAGAATTTGCGTTACTGAACTTACAGTTGACATGGATAATCTTTTATCAGAAAAGAAGTATCAATTTGCTTTCTTGATTGTAAAATAAGTGATAAATAAGAAAACCAGTGAGATACATGTAATTCCTTTTCTTCCTTTAACGTCTCTAGCCCGCAAATTCATATATAAAAATATCAGAGACAATCGGGTAACTAAAGATTCAACCACACTGTTCTCTCGAAACGTTGCTGAATAAACTCGTTTGGGTGTTTTTTAAAGTTGTTTTTTTCACTTCAATAAGATAATTATTATAACTCGAATGCGGGAAAATGAAAGGAATTAATTTTCATTATTAAAGGGTAAAAGTATGATATTTTTGTTGACTGATCACATTTTTTTCTCTCATAAAAGAAATATTTTTTTTTTACAAAATATATGTTCAAGAGGTCATAGCACAACTTTTCAATATCTCTTTGCATCTGAATATTTTTGCGAGTAAATCTGTATATCTGGCACTCATTTCCAGGAATATTTTACGTTTGTGAGTTATTTTTTGTAGGTGGTACTTTAAAGAAGTGGTTGTCAGATATATGTAAATTAGTTTTACACAAAATAGCAACAATTATAACTTTCCCAATAATATCGTATCTTTCGTCTGGACATATACTCATCTATGCTTATTTATAAGAGACAAATACAAAGTTATAATCCTTAAATGGTTAATGCAAAATATTTTAGAAGAAAGATTTGCTTAAAAATATACTTCACATCACTCTCAATTTTATTTAATGTTTTACTGGATCCCGCAAAGAAAGGAGAAATAGGGTTTTGTCCGTGGGCCTTTTGAATCTTTGAATTCACTAAAACGAATTTCTCGAAAAATGAATCAAGTAAACTATTTTTGGCTTAGAACTAAATTAGGAAGTACAAGGTTACTAGTAAATCAATATGGTGGAAACTAATGTAAAGAATACAAAGCAAAAACCCACTTGATTCAATTTGAACACTTGTTAGATGACTAACGAAGACATTGATTAGACAACTTCCCAGTGTGAATGAGAAACGGTGTTTTAAATAACCTATTAAAGTTGGTGATTTACAACGAAAGTGTACAGCTGAAACGTGTTTTAATGAGTGTGCTAAAAGTGTATTGATACCATTGTAATTCTTCAAATATAACAGTCGTTTGTCTTGGTTTCTTAATGAAACGATAATCTTGTTTTGCTTTGTAACGAACTACGTATTTTCGGACTTCTTTGTCCCAGGTAATTTTACTTCATTTAACTTTCAAGACATTTGTCATGCACCGGCATTTTCCGCATTATTTATCTTTATTCACTCTCAATAGACGTCTGGAACGTAGCCGCATTTTATTATTGGATCGTTTCATTTGTTCATCCACTGGCAAGTGTCCGTTGCGTCCACAGGGACTTTTCCCTCCCACACAAGAACTTCAACCGTCCACCACCACTCCCACAACCAGCACCACAATCACCATCACCACCACACTCACCATCACTGCCACTCCACCACTACGACTATCACCGCCATCACCACAACCCCCTCACTAATGGCATAGCTGTGCCCTCAAACTTCGATCAATCATTACTATCACTACCGCCACTACCCCCACAACCACTATTAGCATCACAATCACCATTACCATAACCAACACTGCCACAACCAGCATAATAGCCACCACCATAACAACCAAATCCACTACCACAATCTCATCCACCACCGCTACCCCCACCATCGCCAACGTTATGGCCAACGCCATCACCACCTCCCTCCGCCACCGTTGCCCAAAGAAGTTTAAGATTAATAGGTTCAGGAATTTTCATCTCGTCCCTTCTAGAGGGCCCCTTCCACACACATTCGCTCTGCTCCCCCTCCACCCTCCCCCGCCTCGCCCTGCCCTCCATCTCGAGAGAGCTTTGGGATATAAAGATCTTCTCTCATAGCGCGCAGCAGCCCACGGGGCGGTCTTCGCCAGCGCCCCTGCCGGTGAGCGGAGGAACTACCACGCCCGCGGCGAGAGAAGCTCGCATCCATAGTACGAGCTCTGTGGATCAGCGAATACTATATTTACCCAAACGGGCGTACTCCAGAGAAAGTAACTATAGAAATGAATCGAACGCTGTATGCTACGAAGTGTATCGAACGCATTATGATACGCATTCAGAACTTATTCAAATGTATTCAGCCTTCATATGTGTGTAAAATAAGTATTTTTAACGTGGTCTGGTTCTCTATGTTTAAGCTCCATTTTCCATCCGCGTGGTTGATAACTTTATATTGTATCTAGTCCACACACGTTTTATGTAACGTCGGAGAAAATCCTCCCTATTGTAAATGGTCTGATAGAGAGGCGATTAATTTGAAGGTTTACATCAAATTTTTGTTCTTCGGGATTACCCACAGTAAGATGGCTGTTCAGCTCAAATGAAGCTCCGTTCAATCTGAAGATTGTGTGTATTCTTTAAACGAACTCTGAAGTATAGTAACAATACTCAATATATGCACGTTTGTTGGAAACAGAAATTACATTTTATTTGTGATATTTCAACCGCTGTTTGATCTGTCCTTTCACACGGATTCTTTGAACAATCCGTTACGTTACCCCATGTGAGAATTAGGACGCCAAAACATCAAATCGTAAAATATTAACATATTGCTAATGGTCTACAACAGCAAAAATGTTCCCGAACAGAACCAAACAAAATTGTTCTCCACCCACCTGGGTAGCCGAGGTCACTGTAGGGGCTGCCTCGGCTCGAAGGATCGCAAGTTCGAATCTCGCGTCTGGTATCGTTGTGTGTGTGTGTATGTGTGTTGTTGTTATGCGTCGTGTTCCCTCTTCAGTTACCCCAATATAAACAATCTCAGTAGTCGCTACATGACCAACCAGCTAAAAAGCAACCAAAGATCTTCTCCAAGAAGTAAACCGGACGAGTGTATCTCAGGGCCACCATTGCCGCTGCCTCTGCAGCGTCTCTGACCCAAAGATCCTAGGATTTGAGTCACGAAGGTGGCGGATATTCGACAGTAGCTACATAGCTAGGACAAATTCAAATGCTAACTGAAGACTAATTCTAGAGATCAGCTGCTGTGATAGTGTGGTAGCTTTCTGTGGCTTCTCCGATCACCACCAAAAGAATGCGGGAGCAGTACACTTGGCGGCGGCGGCGATGCTGTAACGGTTAGCGTTTCGGACTGTTGTATCCAAGTTGGCGGGTTCAAACCCGATCGAAGCCGTGGATTTTTCAGGGCGAAAAAATCCTTCGTACGCCTTTCTTCGCAGGGGAAGTAAAGCCGGCTGTCCCATGTTAGTAGATTTACTTGCATGTAAAAGATCCTCAAGCCTAAATGACGCCTCTGAGCTAAATTCAAATCGCCTGTTTCTCGCCAAAGAAATACCTGCTTTCTCTGCTAGTTGGTGAAAGTAGCGTAGCGAAATTTACGTGGTCAGACGGAAGAGCAGCCCTAATGGCCTGAGTCTCGCCACGTAAAATAAGGCATTAATTCAATTCAATTCAATTCAATTCAATACACTTACTAACCAACAATGCAATGCGCGCGATTCCTTCCTTTTTGTGTCCTATTCTCTCTCTCCTTGAACACAAACACACAAATACATGCCCTGCACTACCACATTTAGGGAGTCCACTCAGAAGCTTAGCGTTCTTCCTGGTTGGAGCGGTACCCCGCTGGGGGGGAAACTAGAAGAGGAAAATCTCCCGCTATCCGATGTACAGGTCGTCAGGAGATTTCACTATCCAGAGAGAGGAACACACACCACCACTTCTTGCAATTATATGAAGTTTGCATAGTATAGTATGTATGGAGTACATAGTATAGGATATACACAATAGGACTATTCTGTACGCATCTAGAATATAAAAAAGTATCTGATCCATAACGCAATATATAAATCTATTAAAATTATATGAAATATTTAATAACGGGCGACCTATTCCTCGAAGCCTTGCTGTCACATGACGTCATTTAATCGTAATCAATGAGGCATTGAGTAAGTCAATGCCTCACTGTTTGTACTCGCATTATGTGAATAGGCGTAGTAGGTACTCGCATTATGTGAATAGGCGAAAAAAAAAGAAAAAAAACACTCAAATATTGACATTTTAATGTCAGAATCGAAACTGTTTCTTTGTTTTTGAATTTTGTTCTTGTGTGGATAACGAGCATTACAGTATTGGAAATAGCATGAAGTTCTGTTCGCATTAAAATTAGTAATAGATATTGTTGGAAGCTCGGCGTTTCAAGTAAGTTTTGCTAATGAGGCTAATAGATGAATCCGGAGGCCAGAATCAAAACTAAATACCTCGACCGGAGTTGAACATACTTCTTTGTCGTGTGGGTAATTAATAATATATTTCACATTTTTGCAATGGAATTTTTCAACGGATTTTATTCAATTATTCATTAATTTTAGTAAAATTCTAATACTTTAGTATCCGGATTATGAAAAATTGGGAATCAACGTATTAATTAATTGGTCGCAACATAATTTTAATTACAGCTCTCTTTACAGTAAATTAGTTGTTAATATCGGTCTAATAAAGTTTATTATAAATTAAGACTATGAAGCCAAGACAGCGTTTCGCAATGGCAGCTAAATCTGAGACCTGAAACTTATTACTTGGTACTCATTTATTTAAAAATTATGGTGAATAAAAGTAAGTACACGAATTTACGTCAAATACACTTAACCGGTTAAAAACAAATATATTGGGTATTCTGAAGGGACGTATTTTCTGTATCGTAGTAGTATTTTTATTTATTTTCATTACTTAAACTTCTTACAACTCTTCTCATATTTCATATTATTTATACTTGATATACGATTTATTTCTTTTATAATACTTTTATATACACCAAGACAAACAAGAAAGCGTTAATGCTTGCTTTTAGAAATCAACTGTCGTTTGTTGCTCACATTTAAACATTTATGATTATGGCAGCTGATCACACATGGTTGGTCCGTGCCTTCCACTGAATAAATTATGGTAGGATGATCATGAGGGTTGCATGAAGATGTATGTGTGCAACGATCATCCAATAAGATAATAAGTAGTAGGAAAAGCCGTTCTCGCTACAACCACATTGTTGAAACAATCAAACTCTACACAGGATTCCGATCTCTAGCCTTCCGCTCCGCATGCACAGCAGCTGCTTCGAGCTCCTGCCTGCATACCCCGACTGAAGTTTGATCACAGCCATAAATTGGAGAAACTTTCGAATAATAGTACACTGGAAGAACCGAAAGATAAATTACTTTATTTTCCCCACGTTCTGTGTATTAAAAATTTTAGTGCGTAAGCAATATATGTTCTGCCCGGTTTGCAAAATCACAATATTTGTATCCCACTTAATCGCGTAGGCGATGCACGTAATACATTGCCGGCAAGTTAGGAACACAACGAGGTAAACCAGCGTAGGGCCGAGTAAGCCAGCAGCCGCTGCTGGCAATTCCTTCAAAGGTAGAATATTCGCAATATTTTCCGGTGTGAAAAGAAACCTTTCTCTTTCAGTCGAGCTTTGTCTTCAGAGGGGGGCTAGGGAAGGGGGGAGCTGACTCCGCTGGCGTGGCCGCGCCATACCTCTCCCCGTCCCGCCCCATCCCCGCCCGCCGTCCTCAACCCTCCGTCCTCCGCTGAGTCGGCCAATAATCCGACCCGTCGGACCAAAAATAGCGGCGTGTCTCTTTCGCAGTTAGGTCCAAGCGGTCGCCCCGCGGGACGCGCTCCAGGGAAGTGAAACGCGGGGCGGGGAGGGAGGGCGGGGCTGGAGAAGAGGTGGGAGCGGAGCGAAGAGGCACGCGGCAGGGCGGGGCGAGGTGAAGAGTGGCGAGGCCAGGAGAGCGGCAAGACCTACAGCAGGCCAAGATGAGTGGAGCAGGTGTGAGGAAGCGGGGCGGGGCGTGGCGGCTCAGGGAGGAGCAGGGCGCGCTTGTGCGGCGAAGCGGGGAGGGATTGGGAGGGCAGGGCGGGGTGTTCCCAATACCTGCAGCTCGGTCCAGCTCCCGCTACCTCCGCCCCTCCCCGTCCTTGCCCGACCGCAGCGCCCCGCCCCCACCACCCAGCCAATCTCCACTCTTAATTAACCGGAGGCAAGTAAATCATGGAGAAGCCGAGGTTCCGGATAAAAGTAGGCGACGGTACCGTAAAGTAAGCAAGTGCAGGAAATTGTGGCGTATACGTTACCCGTCGGCCCGCGGGCGTATGAAAAGGCGGCGGCGGTGGCGGGGGAGGGGGAGGGGGAGGGGGAGGGGGAAGGGGAGGCGGTGGCGGTGTGGGATAAGAAGGCGGTGGAGACAGGTGGGTACTACATGCTTCAACTGCTCCGCTTCCAACACATTCCGTTCTTCTCCGATTCGTCCATCCATTTCGAAACTTGTCGGAACTGGCTTTATCCTGTTCCTCCTCTTGTTCCATTTTACCTGCCTTTCCCAATTCTATTATGGTTCTTCTTGACTCCATTCAATTTCATGTCGTCTTACAAAACCTCTTTCTGGTCTTTCCCGCTTCTGCGCCTCTTGCTTATTGTTCACTCGTATCGCCTCCCTCATGTCGATCCATTTAATTCCGTCTCATTTTAATGTCGACCCATCTAGTGCGTCTCGCCTTACCAAACCTTTCCAAGCCTCTACTTTTTACTACAAGCATTCTGAGTTTCTACTCCCTCTGGACCCAATCTATTTTCAATGAGGCTGTAATCAAGGCTGCATAACAGTACTTAAACAATATTTCCATTAATAACATAACACGTACTAATAATACTAGTGTATTGTTTAACAACGATCATTTTTATCTAAGAAAAAAGTGGTAAAGAAACATCCCACTCGCACGACATCCCACTCGCACGACATCCCACTCGCACGACATCCCACTCGCACGACATCCCACTCGCACGACATCCCACTCGCACGACATCCCACTCGCACGACATCCCACTCGCACGACATCCCACTCGCACGACATCCCACTCGCACGACATCCCACTCGCACGACATCCCACTCGCACGACATCCCACTCGCACGACATCCCACTCGCACGACATCCCACTCGCACGACATCCCACTCGCACGACATCCCACTCGCACGACATCCCACTCGCACGACATCCCACTCGCACGACATCCCACTCGCACGACATCCCACTCGCACGACATCCCACTCGCACGACATCCCACTCTCGCATATTCCAACACTTGCACAGTCCCTCTCTTACGTAATCCCATTCGTGCGTAATCCCACTCTTGGATAGTCCCACTCATGATCTACCCTGCCCTTGCTTCACCTGCCTTAACAATCTTCTTGATCCTTCCCTACTGCCGGCCACTTCTACCCTCTCTTGCCCTGTCCATCTACACTTCCCAGCCCTCTCCCGCCATAGTTGTTCTCACCTGCCGCCTACCTGTTTTCACTCAGCCACCCCAGGACAGTCGTACGCTCACTGCTCCGCTTTTCCCGCTCGTCCTCCCAGCCTCCTTGTCCACTGCCGTCCAATGCGTTAACCTCGTCCATTCTGTGTTTCCGCTCCCAGCCCCCGGCCACCCCCACCCCAGGTCCGCCTCGCTCATCCCGGCCGTGCTTATCCCCGCTTACCCCACCCTCCCAGTCTTGTCCCGTCGCACGCGTCCTGATCTGCCACCTCGCGCGACCCCTCGGCCGCCCCCACCCCCTCCCCCCCCGCCCCTGCCACAAACCCCGCCCCTCCCACCGTCTGTGCGGGGCGCCGGCCGGCGGGTCTCGCCATCGGCCGCTCCAGGCCGGTGCTTATCGGCTAAGACGGATTTCGCAGCTGATGCGATAGCCTTCTCTTCCCTCGACCCTCTTCACTTCTTCCGGCCCTTCCCACCCTCTCCGCTTCCCCTCCCCGCCTGCCTCCCGGGGTTGTGCGCACCTCGGCCTGTGCGGTTACGGGACTTCTGTGTATCTTTCGGAAAGTGGATAAAGCCTGAGGTCGAGAGGAGGCTGACTCCTGGATTAGCATTTTCCGAAATGGGCGATCTTGCAAATAGTAATGTGAGCGTTCCATGATATCACGAAAAGGAAAATATATGTGAAAATTGCTACTATGTATTGGTTTAAATGTTATATTATGTATTAGTTTAATGCCGATTTAGGTGGCTTCATTGTTTAAAGAACATATATTCAGCTGTAAATCAACGTACGAAAAATAGGCTTGTGTCCGATGTTCTGCTCCTCTAGTTTGTTAAATACTTAATAGTAAGTAAAAATATCAATTATCTTTTTGTGCATGTTGCTCATAGCATCGGTGTCACAATTATTTGTGGTACTGTAATCAACTTTAGGTATTAATCCACAATTGCATCAATTGATATCACTGCAGTACCTGTTGACCAGGAAGTCCTAGGGTTCTGGTCCCGACCCTGGCGAATTTTTAGGAAGGCATATAGGAAGGTCGAATTCAGCAGTAGCCTAGAGAAGAATTCTAGCGGGGAGGTACGCAGATCGTTAATTTTCCGTTGTTTTTCCGAACCACACCAGGCGAATGCCGAAGCAGAACTCTACTAAATAAGCCACGGACCACACGTGATATTTCCTTCCTTTTCTTCCTCTCCCCTTACATCCCATATATCAACATGCCCTACACAACCACACGTGGGGATCGGCCGAAAGCTTACAACTTGTCCTGGTTGAAGCGCGGCCTCGCTAATGAATACCTGGATGGGGAATACCTGGATGGGGAATACCTGGATGGGGAATACCTGGATGGGGAAAACCTGGATGGGGAAAACCTGGATGGGGAAAACCTGGATGGGGAAAACCTGGATGGGGAAAACCTGGATGGGGAAAACCTGGATGGGGAAAACCTGGATGGGGAAAACCTGGATGGGGAAAACCTGGATGGGGAAAACCTGGATGGGGAAAACCTGGATGGGGAAAACCTGGATGGGGAAAACCTGGATGGGGAAAACCTGGATGGGGAAAACCTGGATGGGGAAAACCTGGATGGGGAAAACCTGGATGGGGAAAACCTGGATGGGGAAAACCTGGATGGGGAAAACCTGGATGGGGAAAACCTGGATGGGGAAAACCTGGATGGGGAAAACCTGGATGGGGAAAACCTGGATGGGGAAAACCTGGATGGGGAAAACCTGGATGGGGAAAACCTGGATGGGGAAAACCTGGATGGGGAAAACCTGGATGGGGAAAACCTGGATGGGGAAAACCTGGATGGGGAAAACCTGGATGGGGAAAACCTGGATGGGGAAAACCTGGATGGGGAAAACCTGGATGGGGAAAACCTGGATGGGGAAAACCTGGATGGGGAAAACCTGGATGGGGAAAACCTGGATGGGGAAAACCTGGATGGGGAAAACCTGGATGGGGAAAACCTGGATGGGGAAAACCTGGATGGGGAAAACCTGGATGGGGAAAACCTGGATGGGGAAAACCTGGATGGGGAAAACCTGGATGGGGAAAACCTGGATGGGGAAAACCTGGATGGGGAAAACCTGGATGGGGAAAACCTGGATGGGGAAAACCTGGATGGGGAAAACCTGGATGGGGAAAACCTGGATGGGGAAAACCTGGATGGGGAAAACCTGGATGGGGAAAACCTGGATGGGGAAAACCTGGATGGGGAAAACCTGGATGGGGAAAACCTGGATGGGAAAAACCTGGATGGAAAAAACCTGGATGGGGAAAACCTGGATGGGGAAAACCTGGATGGGGAAAAACTGGATGGGGAAAAACTGGATGGGGAAAACCTGGATGGGGAAAACCTGGATGGGGAAAACCTGGATGGGGAAAACCTGGATGGGGAAAATCTGGATGGGGAAAACCTTCAATCCATCACGCCGGTCAGCAAAGGAAGAACCGCGCCACTCCTCGCGATAAAAAAGCATGCACTACACTTATGGGATTATTATCTGTATCAGTTGACGCTCCCAGACACGTCATTTAATCTTCACCACCACTCCAAAAGGAAGGACAATGTGAATCAACTTGTGCCTGCCTGTCAACGGACAGAATCCGTCGCGTCGCCTCTCCTCGCACCATGGTGTACCTCGCACTACTGTAAGATGCAGTCACCAATTCTAACGACAAGTTCACGGCCTGGAAAGTGTTGGAAAGAAGTTCAAAAACGATGAAGTGAGACGATGATGTACACTAGCAATAAATTATTCTCCATTAAGAAATATTTGTCCTTATTCTAATGAAAAATAGTATTAATCATTTTCATAAATTTCGGAGTCGTCACAATGGCCATATTTATGGTAGTAACTATCTCAGCACAACTATCATTAACTCTCTCAGATTCGACGTTTTCATCAAGTCATCATCATGAAAATCTTATGACAACTTTCATGGTACTTTATTTTAACCGCAGTCTATGTTGTGCTCTTTTTTTTTAATTTCTACGTATCACACTCCCTTCTATCCCTTATTGGGATATCTTTCATATCTCAATCAACTTATCATTAACGCGAGCCTCGTGTTGCGGGATTGTATTTGCACCGGTCTGCCTTAGACCGTTATATTCCCCGAATGTTAGATTTATAAAGTGAAAGTGGAATTTGTCACCTCTCTGAATATGATTCGGACTAATTATTTATTGGACGGATGCGAGACAAAACTTCCCTTCAGTGCAGAATTATTTTGATGATGTTCTGTGTCAACCGTAATTCAAAATTTAAATGGCTGCTTTGTAGAGAAAACAATGAATAGTTAAATGTCGTTTGGCGATTTTTCTGAAATATTTACACTTTGTAAGACTTACTGAAATCTCTTTATCAGAACAGAATAAACGCATTATTTCGTGTTGTTAATTATATTAAAGTGGTGAATACGCTTTCTAAAAATAGTATAGAAGGATATACTTTTCTCTGTTTACTATATGTAATAGGAAAAGGTTTTCGAACAAGTGATTACTCTAAGAGACAACGCGATGAAGAAAAGTGGTATCTCTAAGAAAGCACCTTCCGATATAAAAATTGCGCCTTGCGTTACTTAGCATTACTGTTTTACAATTTTGGAGGAAAATGTTCTTGAAATTATACTCCAGATGAAGTAATGTTGTGGATATGTTTACCATTTTATCTGACTAGTGTAGTGTTTACACAATATTTCCAATGCATTATTTATTTCTTTATGATATTTAAGAAAATCTTTATTCAGACATTCCGAGAGAAATATCCTTATTGACAACTGTTAGAAGAAATTCTTCCAGTACTCGCAGAATACTGCTCCTAGGAACTGGAGTAGATGACAACAAACAATTATGAAGATTTTTATGTTTTCAGAACGTTTCATTGTTTAGTAAATTAACCACACAATCTATCATAATCGCTCAAGTATTCTATAATTCTGTATTACATAATTTTGTTCATAGTGCAGAACTTAAAGTATATTCTTGTATTCTCTTAAATAATATTTCTTAAATACCGGCATCAATTCAACTTTCTTAATAAAATTACGATTTTTAATTCTTTCGTGGCTTTCAATTTTTAATGGGTGTGAATAAGTTGTAAATCTGTTTTAAAAAGTGTAATTTTTTAGATTCGAATCTTGTAAATATGCAACAAATAAATACATATTAAATAAACAAATATATAAATATTTGTATTGGTATACGAATGCGAACAACGCCTCATCAATAAAACAGTGCCTGAGATATGTCCCTTGTACTGTGAGTACCTCTTGCCCACTTGGTGGGGGTATTGTGCGATGTGTTCCCCGCGGCTGCGTTGCGGTCTCGCACCTCCACAGCTGCAACTGGGAGAGGAAGGGAAGGCGCGAGCGGCGTCCGCAGGCGCTCCCGTGAGACGGCGGCGCTGTGCAGATGTGCGAGACGGCTGGCCACGCCCCCTCCCACGCCTTGTCGTCCCCCGCTCCGTTGAACCGCCCACCAACACGTCCCACCCTCCCGGTTCGTCCACCATTCCCGGCCACGCCCCACCTTCTTCACCCAACCCCGCCCTACCCCATCTTACCTGTCCCCGCTCTGCCTGCCCCACCGAAGAGAGGCGCCCCGCTCCGCCCCGCTCCGCCCCGCTCCGCCCCGCTCCGCCCCGCTCCGCCCCGCTCCGCCCCGCTCCGCCCCGCTCCGCCCCGCTCCGCCCCGCTCCGCCCCGCTCCGCCCCGCTCCGCCCCGCTCCGCCCCGCTCCGCCCCGCTCCGCCCCGCTCCGCCCCGCTCCGCCCCGCTCCGCCCCGCTCCGCCCCGCTCCGCCCCGCTCCGCCCCGCTCCGCCCCGCTCCGCCCCGCTCCGCCCCGCTCCGCCCCGCTCCGCCCCGCTCCGCCCCGCTCCGCCCCGCTCCGCCCCGCTCCGCCCCGCTCCGCCCCGCTCCGCCCCGCTCCGCCCCGCCCCGCTCCGCCCCGCCCCGCTCCGCCCCGCCCCGCTCCGCCCCGCTCTGCCCCGCCCCGCTCTGCCTCACTTCCAAACCGCTTCACCCCGCTCCAGCCCGCTAGTCCCCGCCCCACCCCGCCCACCCCACTCTGCCCCAATCCGCCCACCCTGCCTTAGCCTACCCTTCATGGCTCACCTCTCCACGCCCCAGCCTTAAACATGGACACCGGCGCCGCATCGCGCTCTCCCAGCCACCTTCGTACGCCCCCTCACCTGCCCCTGCGTCCTGCAGCCCGCCGTTGGCCGACACAGCCCCCGCCCCCGCATCGGCGGCTGAGCTGCGGCCGGCAGCGCTGACGGGCGCAGAGGGGCTCTAAAGCCGGCGTCGGCTGCCCCTCCCCTCCCCTCTCCTCCCCCCCACCGCCCACGCGCCCTCGCCACCTGACGCTTGACGCCTACCGGCGGATCACGGCCGGACGCGCGCCGCCCTCCCTCTCGCCGATCCCAGCCCGCTCTCATCTACATCTCTCGTTCCTCGACATCGTCAAATGTCGTTTGTCGCTCATTATCCATCCTTATTCTTACCTCTTTATTCGTATCTTGTCTCTTTTACGCCCTTGTTCGATTCTTTTCCACGATTCCTTTCATACATATACTCAATAATGTGTTGTACATTGTACTACACGAAACTGCGAGTTACTTTTGTCAAACGCCCGAATATCATCGTAGCAGGTACTCTGGCATACATTTTATTTTTGCATGTCTAATTTCAGTGATTTTTTGTCTTGTTTTCACGAAATGAATGCTTAGAACTTAAAAAAAGAGTATCAGAATCGTAGTGTTTCACCTCTAAAATTTGAGTTTGGTGTAGGACAGCGTTTGCCAACTGGCGGAGAAATGACGTGGGAGCTCTCTTTGCCCTCGCAATCGCCGTCTCGGAGAACCGGTGCGAGAAGAAGGTGCGAGAAGAAGGTGCGAGAAGAAGGTGCGAGAAGAAGGTGCGAGAAGAAGGTGCGAGAAGAAGGTGCGGGAGGCAGACGGCGGTCGCCGATACAAAAAACCAGTGGGCCTTTGCCGGGGTTTCAGGCAACTTCAGTGGGAGACCATCCACACCCGTTAATTTTATTTCGGTTTGGATTCCTGTTGTAGATACCGTAACAATGGGAGTTTTTAGTATATTCGAAAGAACTCCTGTATGTTAAAGAGTTCATCTGAGAGGCATTACTAGGGTCTTTAAACTCCCAAACAACGAGGTTGAAACCATTGGCGCGATCTGCTGTAGCACTTTCTTACAGGAACTAAAACACGATTTGCTGCCAATGATACTTAAAACATGCGTGGCTGCTGCGTGAGTTCGCGGATCGCAAGCAGGCTCTTAATGCTTCAGAAGATAGCGCCGGTGTTCGTGCTTTTTTCAGACGTTTCTTATGTGTGTATATTATGAATAATTGAACATTTAAAATACACTTTTCCTATTCTGTAGCTAGACTTGCGCTACTATCCTCCAGTTCATGTTTCTCTATGTATGTTGACGCACTTAATCCGATTCCGAAGCCAGAATTGTGCCACCACCATCCATTTTTTTCGCATTTACAAAAATCAACTGGAAGGTGGTGTGGCAAAAAAATATTTTCAACGTAGTAAAAATTTAAAAAAGTCATAATTCAGCCAAGTGAGAAGGGATTTTGCGCGAAAATGCTATTTTTAAAAATTATTTTGGAAATTTTGTTTGGCGATTTGGCTGCCGTTTGATCCATGACACTAGACTTTTACTTGTTCTAGAAACTTTCTTATGTTAACAACTGTAGCGGTACAGAATTATTAAGATAAATTAAATTGAGTAAAGTAGACCTAAGAAATTTTTTACTGAAGAAAAACATACGGCGTCACGCGCGCAGCCCCCCTTCTTGCAACAGCCACGATCCCCTGACCCATTTCGGATGTTTATGACACCCCACCCAACGGCCGAAGAAAGGATAAATTGTAAAGCGTCCAGCTGCAGCCACATCTGGAATATTTTCGAAACGCCTGTCATCGTGATCGGGGAAACCCAAAGCAATAATTCTGTAGCCGGGAGGCCCCTTCACAGACGTGGCCTATTTTCGAGACGGTACAGAAGGACACTATGTGGAGAACAATAAACCACACAAACAGACAGTGGAAAATTCCTATACTCCGCCGGAGCTTATTGGCCAAATTTAGTGTACAACGCCATCACCTTTAGCCAATAGCGACGCGATCGTTGTAGGGAGCAAGAACATATGAGGAGAAAGGGTGGGGATAAAAGTTAACTTCGTGCATTTATGAGAAACAAAATTTCAGTGGGTTGAGAGACTTCTCTGGGGCGGGAGCCAGTCGCGGGGAGAGGCGAGTGCGCCTCTGAAGGCACTTGGTTGAATTCAGTTTGTAGAGAAACTTCTCTGGGGTGGGAGCCATTCGCGGGGAGAGGCGAGTGCGCCTCTGAAAGCACTTAGTTGAAATCACTGGGGTAGATTGGAATTCTCAGTGAGAATTTTAGAGAAAATCCCAAAAGCACTTCAAAAGTAAATTGGCGAATCTTTTGTAATTGCGTATTCGCTACAGGATTTCGCAACTTCTGAATTTGTTGAGAGGATTCGCATAGTTCAGAGGGAAACTGTTGTGTGCTCCGCACCTGCAATCGGGGGCGATATACCCCGGTTATCTACAAGCTCCGCTGAAGCAGCCTCTAGACGTCCTTTCGCTGACGTCTCTGACCACCGCCAGACGTCACCAGACGCCGCCAGACGCCACTGACCGCCGCAGCCGCCCTGAGGGGGCGTGACCGACCAATATTCCAGCGAAGGTCGCCTACAAGCTCCGCCGTGCCCGCTCGGGCACATGGAGCACTTCTGCCACGGAAGCTCTCAGGCAATGTAACTGGGGGCAATAAACCTTTTTGAAGTACTGTCAAAGCGGTGCCGCGCCAAGGCACAGAAAGGTCCTCAAGGACGACTCTGTAATTCTAACTATAAAATAATTTTGTACTCTTCTCTAGTTGTAAGCTTTCGTTTTAATTTTAATCTTTATTTTTTCTTGTTATTCAATCTTTTCTTTCTTTTATTTTATTAATGTAACTTCCCTGGTACAGCTTTGTCCAGGAATAAACGTTGTCTTTTACCAGTAATCAAATTGTTTATTTTGAATGCCCATGAATTTAATTAACAATTCCTTCCATCACCTAATTTTTAAACGAGCAAAGGAAATTGTTACAATTGGCTATTTTTTAAACGAGTAAAGGGAATAGGACCGACTGAGCTATAACCGGGCCGCTAACCCCGCATTTCCCTTCGCCGGGAAATGAGTGGAGGTGTTACACAACAGACTTGAAAAGGTAGCGGACTGTTCGAACGGACGAGCCAGTCCATGATAAGGACCCGTATTGAATGCCTAAGTCGAAAAAGCTGGCTAGAAGATAATTCTAGAGGTCATCTCTTGTGATCGCCGATCAGTAGCAGGCGGATGCTCCAGCAAAAAGTGGCCATCACCGCGCTCAATTTTTTCTTCTTCTTCCATACCTCCCTTATCCTATCACACACACACACACACACACACACACTTACATGAACTACCTCACATCGGAAGACTAGTCGGCAGCATACAGTTTATCCAGGCTTACACGATGCCCAGCTAGAGGAAATAGCTGGAGCGGGAAAGCATCAACATCATCAAAAACATTTCTTTTAGCTAAGCGCTGGATCTCACGTTCCAAGCGTCACTCATGGGACAAATAACCGAAGTAGTTCACGTGCCCGAGAACATGAAATGATCTATACAAATAACAGGCAGCCTAGCGGGGCGAACGTGACCCCTAGTACTTGGCAGACAGCGGATTGTGAAATTCAAGAGTACGCGGCAGAATAGCCAATATTTCCTTCAAACCAGTGGGTTGGGGGCTCGTGGGTCCCACCCAAGTAACAGCGGAGTTCAAAACTCGGTCGATCCAAGTTAAATTTGTAGAGAACAAAATTTGTTCACGGCGGGTTCTTTCCAGGTTCTCCCTTCTGCACTTCGGCTCGTTCGCCATTGTTTGGTCATCATTGATATGATTTCTTCAAAATCATCTATTAATAAAATCATTGATACATTGCAGTTACGACCTTAAGACGTAGGTGCTGGAATGCGCTCCAATGGTTCCCTTCCATTTCAGGGTTATCAGTCATATCTTGCTTTCCAACACAGTTTTTCAGTTCTTAAAACTTTGATTGGAGTTTGAAAATAAATGAAACAACTGTCCTCAAAGGAATTCAATTTGTTGCACCGTCGATGAAATTCACTGTTCTTCCTTGATTCGCTTCGACACAGCTTTTGGACTTCCTGCATTTGACACAGCGAGAAGAAGAAAAACAACGAGAAGAACAAGAATATGTTTTTCATCGAAGCGATTACTGAACATCTGCATTTTATCTGTAAGAGTTAAAAGAAACGCAGCGACGTGTTCTTGGCTGCAGAGATGTGTTCTCCGCAAATTACACGCGTTATATTCACAAGAGCATACGAACCTACAAACCACCGGACAGTTCGCTTTCTGTTTGTTAATTCTTAAAAAGGTCACACATTCTTTCAATTTCGTTGTAGAGGAAAATTCATGTTGATTGGTCGGGAAAATGAGGATGAAACAGGAAAATTTATTTCCAACCCTTTTTTTACAATGCTGACCATTTATCGATATATTTTGCTTACATTGTATAAGTTACATGAAGTAACACTATACTTTAGTACTATAAAATTATTTCTTATTATTCGAATTAAGTATTCGGATGAGTTACAATTTTGGTCTCCCTCTTTCTCTCTGCATTTCAACTGTGAGTTCTACATGGAGAATAACACACAAATCCTCGTAAATCCCATTAAGAGATCTGCGTGATTGCCGTGTAATCCTCTTGTGGATGTAAATTCTTGAGCTTCTCGCATCGTAAAAGACGAAACGTCCTTCACAAGTATAAACCAAATATGAAAGAACCTGACAAAGCGAAAAGGACGAAGTAACTTGGCGTGAAATGTAATGCTGTTTATTCACCTAGGAAATGAACCGTGTCACAATCTGTTGTGAAATCTGACGTGTGTGAAGAACATAACTTTACTTATTCAGTCTCTGCTGCGTCCAACGCATATGGTGTATTGTTTCTATTTGTTTAGAAACGGCCCTATCGAATTTGTTTAAAAACGGCTGTATATGATTTCATTGTTACTGAATGTACTCTAGAGTTGACGTTATATTCTGCTAATAAAGTGATATTGGGAAGCACTATGTCGGATTAAATGAATACAGTGTAATGTTGATCACAGTTCTTACACATTAATATGGTATATTATAGTACATTTCATACTTTAATAGAAAGAAATACTTCTACAACACATTTTGTTATATAGTAAGAAAATAACAATGAGAATATATGTATTCACTTCAATAAACAATGGGTAATTGAAAGTAATGATAGAAGAAAAATAACACTATTGATTGTTAATCAAGAAGAAGAGTTTCAATGAAATTTAGTATTATTTTATTTTATATAAGCTTTAGAAAATTTACTATGAACGCTAATACTAAAATATGCATTTTTGCATGTTGTTATTTTGGAGTAAAATTAATTTGTATTCTCAGTCATATCTTTACTACCTTGCGCGTTAATTGTTTGTTAACGTGCGTCAGTCACTTACTTTTCTCTGAGGATACATTCAAATACTTTTCTAATTCAATTTGAACTAATTTCAACTTGATGCCCATTATCATCTAATTGTATAGAATTGTATAGATACTGCTGAATATATTTTACTCAGCACTTATAAATTTTTGGTATCGATTTTAATGTTTTCATTTCATCTGGAGGAATGGTTTTTCAATGTATGTTTTGTATGTGAATTTTTTTTGTAGTGATCTGATGATACTAACTGCTGAAGAAAATAATTACTACGTCGAGTAGATATCGGTATTGGTTGAAAATAGGATCCCATTCATGAGAAAGTCAATTTTAATAAAAACTATGGATTCATACATAAATAGACCAGGTAATGGCAGAATTCCTAGTTTGGAAACGATACTCTTACAAGAATCAAGCAGAATTTTTTTTCTTTAAATCATGATTACCAAAACTGGCACTCTTAAACCTAGATGCACGTTGTTGGGTTGTAGATGTATGTCAAAACGTCCATGGAAATGTTTTAAGAAGAAGATTTTTACTTCACCGCAATTGAAGAGTTCAAGCTTACTGCGGTATGCTATATTGTTTATTAACAACGGTGTGTTCTGAGTCAACCACTTCGTATACTTTGTTGTGTTAAGGAGTATTGTTATATTTTAAAATTTTCTTCTAAATATTTTTAATGTGTAAATTTAAAATTATTTACTAATAAATAAAAACATTCTTTAATTGCATAGCCAGACTCTTATTATTGAAGTCCGTAATTTAGGAATATTTCATCGTTTAATCTACTGTTTGTCATGTGCGAGTTGTACGATCTTCAAAATTCTAGTAGTTTATGGTTTAAACAACAAGAAAAAACACACTACCGTTTGAAGAGATTTGAGAAAGCTTTAAAACCACAAAATAGAATGTCATAATATTTGATTAAATAAGTACGTAAACAGTCTGCAATTCCCACCTCATTATTGAATGCTCTGCTATTGAGAAGAAAGCTTCTGAAAATGGAAGGTAACTTTTAATCATTGCTCAGTTTCTCAGACGAGTGTGCCAGGATATTACAACTCTTAGAAATTGTACAACTGAACAGTCTTATATGACTACTAAATATTGTAAGAGCAGAAATGCTATATTAAACAAACCATGTAATTTGGGAAATGTAAATAAATTTGACATATTCATTCTTGATAAAACTGTAATTTCTATGTTTGTTTATTCAATTGTATAATAAAGGAGGTCGCTGATGACCTAGCCGTTATATAACGACCCTAAATAAATATGTTTTAAGTATCGAATTGGACATAATAAAAAGCTTTCGTTTATATTGGTATATATTTTCTGATGATTTTGGAATTGTTTTACTCGCACACGTCAATAACAAAATTTAGATTTCCATTGTAGCCTAAGTGATATCGCCTTGAAAGAGTGAGCAGCGAAGTAAAATATCTCAAACGAAAGAAGAGATGTTGACAAACCTTGCGTAAGATTCCCTGTACAGCGGAAATTCAAAACAAAAATAAAAACTCTAGAATTTAGAACCAGGCCTAGTGTATTTGGATGCAGCTTATCATTAATACAGAGGAATGGGTTTTCTGCGACAGTGAGTACCCAGATATTCAAAGGAACGATAAAAGTCTGTAGAAGAGGTAGATACAGAAGAAAGAAAAGTCCAGGCTCCAGGAAGTCATAAAATATTTCTGGACTTTAAGAGGAAGATACGGAGAAGAGCAGAGGCAGTCCATTAATTGTATTTCCTCCTTTCAAGTCGCAAGAAAATTCATTTCCCAAGCGACGTTGACAAAATCTGCGTGTTTTTCTGCGACATTATCTGAGAGCTGCCCGAGGCATAGAAATATATAGCTTCTGTTTAGGAAACGTAGGCAATTTAAGAGAAGTGTTCAGGAAACGAGCAATTATGATTGTTATCACAATACATCAGCAGTTCAATCGACAAGAAAATGTAGTATTTTTTTAGAATAAAAATAATATTAAATTCTTAATTTTTTACTTCTCCTTTGTTCAAAGCAGCGAAACTACCGTTAAATATGTAATTCTCAGAAGAGATGACTTTCTTGATACCTTCCCTTTCAGATGAAGACGAATTCCTCTCGTCAAATCCAAATCTTGATTTAGAGAAAAACATCTCACTACTCGATCTCTTTGATTTAAATCAACATAAACGAAACTTTTGAAGTCCTCCTTCAGCTCAATTTCCGTGTCAGTAAATTACGATTCATTCGCTTTTTTTTTTTTGCTGCTCACATTTTCGAAACACAAGCTGCTGCCAAAGACGTAGGTCGCTCCGGGAATTTCTCTTTACTTGTTCGCAAAGTCTCTCTGGGCAAGTTCTGAAGGTATTTCGCTCGTTAACAGTTTTCTCAAGGTGTAAAGCTGGAAATCGAAGGCGCTGTACCGCGCAAATAATCATTCCCTTTCGTCTTTTCCCTCGCCAGTTCGCCGAGGCTTGTTTCTCTTGAGTCTGCCTGGGGATTGACGAGTAGGTATTTGCGAACACTAGGTAGTTTTCACAAGACAATTAACTTGGCTAATATCTGTGAATAATTACGTACAAAGGATGATGACCGTTTTGGAGAAATTATATTTTCTTTTAACCCATGATGTAATTAATTATTATGTGAATGTCCAATAAGAATTATTTAAACGCTAACAACTAGAAAAATTATTTAAAATGCGTGAAAGCCATGCCTGCAGGAATATGACTTTTTAAATGGAAATTGCTTATGATTCTGCATGACTCCATAACTTTGAATTTACCTTTATTTTCCATCATTTTAGATTACAGGTTTCTGGTGTTACTTAATCGCTACACTTTTCACAGTTGACGCATGCCATTTTTTAAATTTATTGGGACATGTTCCAGGTTTATTGTCCCTAAATATTCGAAGTAGAACTAGAAAAAAGGTTTGCTCTGAAAATGTTAATTGAAATAAATTGAAATGAATTGAAATAAATTGAAACCTTTTCCGTACTTTTAATTATTGTTAGGAGGGTTCATAACTGATCTGTTCTCATCATCAGTAAAAAAAAATAATTTTGGAAAACATATTTTTCTTTAAGGATCGTGGATCTTTCTTTGTCCTATTAGAATAGGAAGTATTTATCCAGAAAATTTCCAAACTTAAATACATTTATTGTGACAAAAAAAACCAACAAAACTTGCAATAACAAAAATCACTTAACACATGTCTCTTCTCTCTGCTAGAAGAAAACGAAATTTAATAAATTCATTTACAATTATACTGTCTTTGTAACACTTTGACCATGATAAAGTGTTAATCAAGCACAGTTTGCAAATTACACAATGCTGCCCTTCAAAATAATCAAATATATTACATAAGAAAAAACACTTAAATCAGTACAAACTCTCTCTTGAAATAACGTGAAACCTTTACAGCACAAAGAAATCGCAAATTTATGCTCTCTGGCATGTTTCTTAAACTCCCTGAACTGAATATTGTTTCACACCCTATTATAGTTTTATTCGTAAACCCTTTTCATTAAACTTACTAAATTCTACTTCCTCCACCCACAAGCACATAGTGAAGTTCCTTTCCCTCCAAATATATATTCACACATCGAATTTTCATAAAAACTTTTTAGAAGTCCCGTATTCAGCATTTCATTTACGCCCTATTCAGTCTACCGCCCTATTCAACCATTCGAGGGAGTACTTATCGTCATCTTGTTGATCGGAGGCGTCCATCGCCGCGGTGTCGGGTCGAATCATGGTCTCGTGTTGGCGGCTTCCAGTCCGGCGCGTCGCAAAAGTGGCCGTTAAAAGCTCTGACGCACTGCTTGCGGCTGCAGATCCACGGTCAGAGGCGTAGCTAGAGGCGCAGACCGCCCGTTTTGCGTTGCTCGCCATCCATAATTACAAGCAGCGTACCACGATTCAATCCCCCTAAAATCTTTTAGCTCCTGCGTGCACTAACACGCCTAGCTCTAGCTCATCTTCCCCACGTACCGTCCCGTCTGGCGCACGTCGTTCAACTGCCTTTTCACTCGTTCCCACCACTTCTCTAAAAATTCGGTCGGCACGGACACCCCAATTCAAAACGTCTCAGAACGTCTATCTATAAGGTTTACTACTTGTTGCCCGGGCTATTCAAATGTAGTGTTGCCATCTCAATCACATACAGGAAACGGTTACAAAATGGTAATTCTTTTATTTGGATTTTGATGGATGGAATCCTGTAATTCAAAACCAGGATATTATGAATTTCAAAATAAACAAAAAAATAATTATTCAAGGTTACAAAAATAATTGAACATCTGAGAAAATGGAGAAATCGTCGGCCTCAAAGTCAATCAAACTTCGGTTTAAACAGAGATAACAGAATATCTGAGAATTTAACAGACAAAACATAATTTCTTCTATGTTTATGCATTCCTGTGCAGTACAAACGTTTGATTTTCAAATTTTGTCCGCACCTATCTTATATGACCAATTCGCATTTCTTTAAGAGTTAAATATGAGTATTAAAGTGTACTCTACTCTTAACGTGCTCATAGATATTTTAATTTTATTAATTTTTTGTGTTCATTGAATTATTTTGAATCACACCTACACTAATCACAAAAAGAACATTGTAATTTTATTATTATTATTATTATTATTATTATTATTATTATTATTATTATTATTATTATTAATATTATTGTTATTAATCAATTTTCTCGGTCTCCCCATACGTCAGTCATCTGTCTTCCCACCTGTGTCTAGCTTGCGCTTATTTTCTGCAAATGAATTCCCAGAAAGATGTTTCTCCAATGAATTAACTTGTCTTTAAAAACAATTTCCCTTCAGGGTCATGAAAATCTTATTTTAAAGCCCTAGAACGCGTTTCAGTGATGTATGATTATAATTATATTGCTGCAATCAGTTTGGTATGTTACGATCTAAAACAATTCTTTTTTCGTGTTAAATCTGTTTGATGCAGGATTGGGGTGTAGTTTACTGTTCAGAAGTAGAACACTTACTGAGTTTTGTGTAGATGGTTTCAAATAAATTGTCAAAAACCGTCATCTACGCTCAACATATCCTATATTGAAATGATTAAATGGAATAATTTTTCTTGATTCTTTTTTTTTATTTCTTAAAAATAAACACATCCGTTTTTATCTTTTCAAGCTTCTAAATCATAATTTTGCGTACTCAATAATTTAAACAATGTTTGGGTCAGTTGTACCAATCTGGAATATATTTTATTCGTTTTTTAGGGGAAGCGCTGACATGACATTCACAGGAAAATGTACGAAATTATTTTGTTCCATTTTTCTTACTATTTTCATAAATACTTATAAAACCACACTGTGTCCGGACGATTTACCAAGCGACGAAGGCTTTTTGTGAACCTTCTGCACCAAGCGTCAAAACAATCACTTCCAAGTTAGAACCAAAGGCGCCCTGCCAACCAAGACGTCCATTGCCGCAGAGTGAAACCTGCTTTAGACAGCTCATCTCGCCTGTGAGACCGCTGTGACCTGAGCGACGACATCTCGAGTGCCGACGGCGTCACCTTCTTCGTCGCTGTGAGCGCTCCCCCCCCCCGTCAGTCATCCACCCCGCCCTCTCCACCCCACCCACCGTTTTCGCGCTCTCGAAGCATAAAACTCCAGACCTCATATCACATCGGGAAAATAAAATCGTGTAATTTAAATTCAGTTTGTGATTTGCTTACGGAATGTATGGGGGTCGGAGCAAGGAATATCATGTTTCTGTAATTCGGCGGGGCCATGAATTTCATAAGCTCAAACAAGCCCCGCTCGTCTTGTTGATGCCCGCCAAAGAAGCGCCCTGCGCCGGGACGGGACGCGCGGAAGAGATGTGGGCGGTGGCGATGTGGACGGGGAGTGGGGATGGCAGTGAAGACGGAGGCGGTGCGGAGGCGTTGTGGGAAGGAGAGGCGCTCGTGACAAGGACGGAGGTTGTTGATGAAATGAACCGGTAGAGATGGCACAGGACATCAACTGATGCCACGGCAGTCCCTCTGGCCGGGAGGTCCTTGTTTCGAGCCCCGAAGGTGGCAGGATTTCCGACACTAGCTTGTCAGCTACGTCGAAATCAGTCGCTGTGTGGAGTAGAACTCGAGGCCGGCTGCTCTGATAAGTAGTTTTCCGTGGTTTCTCCATGCGAATACCGGAGCAGTACCGTAACAAACGGCCCACGTACCGCACGCGATCATTCCTTCGTCTTCCATGTCCTATAATCACCCCCTTACATACACTCACACTAACATACACTACACTACCACACATGCCGGGAGACCGGTCGGGAGCTTAGAACTTGTGACTGCTAACAATCAGTAAATCGTTGATGATATGGATTCCTCTGAATCCAACTTAACCACCACCTCGCCTACAGCGCCATCTTACCTGCAACCTTCCTCTTGCAACAACCACCACTCATTCCAACCAACCTTTTCCTTCAACTGACCTCTACCAAACTTGGAGGAATTGGAGAGATGATCACATTGGTGAAGGGACTTCGGAAGTACAGGCAGAGGAAGTGGCGAAGACGGAGGTGGTGGAGTCACGTTTTTGGACGAGTTGATTGCAAAGTAATAGATGAAAGCAGAGGCAAATGTGAGAGAAGTGAAAGTTGCAATTAAGATGGGGGAGGCGGAGTTTAAGATAAATCATGCGTTGATGGCGGAAGAATCAACCTTTCTTACGAGTATTTTACCTCCAATCAAACCTCCTCAGTCCGACCCCTGCCTCTGACTTTCCCTACTGACTGCCTTGACCCTCCAATTCTCGGCATATTTGCAGGTGTGGGCGCATTGATAGCGTAGATCTCGACGATACTGGTAGAGGTGATTGAAACACTTGTAAGGAAATATTGATTGCGAAGTAAAGGCAATAGTTGATGCGACGGAATTGAATTGAATTGAATTAATGCCTTATTTTACGTGGCGAGACTCAGGCCATTAGGCCTGCTCTTCCGTCTGACCACGTAAATTTCGCTACGCTCCTTTCACCAACTAACAGAGAAAGGAGGTATTTCTTGGGCGAGAAACAGGCGATTTGAATTTAGCTCAGAGGCGTCATTTAGGCTTGAGGATCTTTTACATGCAAGTAAATCTACTAACATGGGACAGCCGGCTTTACTTCCCCTCCGAAGGATTTTTTCGCCCTTAAAGATCCACGGCTTCGATCGGGTTTGAACCCGCCAACTTGGATACAACAGTCCGAAACGCTAACCTTACACCATCGCCGCCGCGGGCAATAGTTGGCAATAGTTGATAGTTGGTAGGCAATAGTTGATGCGACGGACGGGGTTGTTCTGGATTTGGGTGGAAGGACGCAGTTTCTCTGGGGGTAACAGAGGCGGAGTAGGAGAGAGGGCTAAAGATATACCAATAGGTCAATCTCCACCCATCTAGCACTTCCAACTCTCTTCTATAGTACTGGACAGAGGATTTGGATGTTGTTGGGGTAGCTATCAGGAGTGAACGCCTGGGTTGCGCAGAATGGGTTTGTCAAGACATTCGTCACGGGGTAGTCAATGGATGCAGACTACGAATGCAGCATAAGTTGGAGAGTAGATACGAGTTTTCGGGGATGTTCGAGGTTTGTTATTGCGTTGTTGTACTGAGTTGCAATTGTGGTAGTTTGTGATCATTGCTCCTGGTAGCTGGTAAATTGGTAACTGGTAAGCTGGTACTGGTAAATTGAGCGAGGAAAGCATTCGCACAAGAGATGTTGGTGATGCAGTGACGGGAGGAAGAGCGGAGGTCGAAATGAAAGCGTAAGTTGCGATGTCTGCGATTTGTGGTGGGGCGAGAAACGTGTTTGTAGCAGGTACTGTTGGGTTAAAGATAAGAGTTTGCGGTACTTTTTAACAGATTGAAAGAGTTCCCATTGTAGTAGGTTCATGGTGATGGCTTTGGTGGCGGAGGCAGTGGTTGAGGTCAAGATGAAAAATCGTTGGGGGCAAACATTTGACAATGGAGATTTTGAGATTTGTAGGCCGTTTGTTGAAGGAGACAACAGCAATGGAATTTTCTGTGAATTAAAGGCAGGTGGCGGAGACAGGGGACGGTGATGTAGATGACGGGGTTGTGGCGTAGCGGACGAAGGCGAAATGCACATTGATGACGATGTGTGTGGAGATTCTGCTGGTGCTGCAGGTGGCAGAGGCCTGGGCTAGAGTAATGTAAGACAGTCTCAGCTTCGCGTGTTTTATAGCACGTCTTTGGCCGATTGCGTTTTGCAACTCTTGCGATTTCGCCAAAAATACTTAAAGTCATTTAATTCTTTAACCATTTTTCTTTACTATGTATAATTCTGAAGTATGAAAGTGTGAATACTAAATCAATAATTTTCATTTGAAAATTGCAAATGAATTTCAACAATTTTTAAATACACACACACCTCTCTCTCTCTCTCTCTCTCTCTCTCTCTCTCTCTCTCTCTCTCTCTCTATATATATATATATATATATATATATATATATATATATATAAAATCTGAAATATAAAACTGCGTTGTGTTATAGATGTCCCTAATATGTCTGTAATTATTGTTTAATGAATACCAACACGCTCGCAACGACGCGTATGAATATCTGGGTGAATGTAGGTTGGCACTCAAAATAGGGAAAATACTGAAGAAATTTCAGATATCCAAAGGGTGGAGAAGAGCCGATGCAATTGTTACTTGTTGAAATGATGCGGGGACGGTAAGTTGGCGGCGACGAGAAGACGTTAAATGTAAGTTCTGGAACGTTGACGCTATGTGTCAGGTGTGTAGTACGACATAAGACAGAGCAAGAGATGTGTTGAGGACATGTATGCCCGCGGTCGAGATCGAATGCAGGGGTGACCAAGCTTTTATGGACTAATATATATCGGTGTCTTTCGACGCTTATACCGGTGTCTTTCAATGTTACGACAATAAAAAAGGGGAATAGCAGCCCATCACTCGGTTCTAAAGTGGATGTGGGTACAGGATGGTGAAGGTACACATGGGGTCTGTGACTCGTTGATTATAGACGGTACAGTCGCTTAGAATTTATCGGAGAATACCTCAAAAAACGACCGTTAAGGCTCGTACTAAAATTTTACAAACTTCCGAAGAAGAGTTTGTAAGAGTAAATTTTATGAGGAAGTTATTCGTGTGACTTTAACCTTTGGTGAGAAGGCGGCTCACGATTGATTGGAGTTTAGAAGGTCACGTTCTTGCACAGTCAGTGAGATTTCGTGTATAAATTTCCCAGCACATTTTCATAGGCAAAAGTGAATATATTCGACTCCAGCATGCTCTAGAAGTTTGTAACATTTATTCTAAGACATCCGTACAAGATGTGTTCAAAATAAAGAGAGGACTGAGCCTGCTCGCAAACTCCTTGACGGGTCGAAGCCAGAATGAAATCCATCTTGACAGGCAGCCCATTTGACTCAATTGAGAACATCGAGAGAAATTATACAGTAGACCTCAATGCGATTCCTAAAACAGCGTATTTGTGGGCAATTGAAAGCTAGAAGAAACGTATGGAGCGGTGTGGCTAACCAAGGGATGTAGTACATCGAAGGCGACAAATCCTATTGAGATGTTCTATATTTCAATATAAACTTGTTATATGGAGAGTCCGCTCCTTTTTTAACAAACGCTTCTGCTTTTACTTTGAATAAGCGAAAGCGTGCTGTCGTTTCAATTTTGGCGGTCGAGGGAAGCCACGGGTGCGCCTTTGGTCAGCCCGGCCTCGGCGTCGACAGCCCCATGAGGCCGGCGGGCGGGCGGGCGGGCGTGGGCGTCGCTCTTCTTAGCGAACTGATTCCGCCCGCGGGTGAGGGGCAGCGGGGGAGGGGAGGGTTGAACGACGTTTTAAGGGAAGGCGCGCCCGCCGGCACCCGGTCAGGCGAGCACAGGACCGAATTTTTATTGGAAATTATCTGCGGGCGCGGGGGCGGAAGGGGGGGCGAGGGGGGGCGAGAGGTGGAGGCTCTGCGGGCGCGCTGAGGTGTGCTCCTCGCTGGTCGACGAACCGCCTCCGCCCCGTGGGGCCCCACGCGGGCGCTCCCTTCCCTGGAATATACGCTGGTTAGTTTGATTGTTAGTCTTTCCAGGCGCGACAACAGTTAAGCTCATTGGTCCGTAAGTATAGTACACGTTTTCCTTGGCATGTGGCGGTGATCTTCGCCCGGTGGTTGGCGAGATCCGGCGCCTGTCGACCGTCGGCTAGCGGGGTTGTCCCCAACCAGGTATCTCCCACCTTCCCAGCTGGGACCAGCTCTAAGCTCCTGACTGGTTCCTGGCATATACAGTTGTGTAATGCATGTGAATGTGTGTGTGTAGGTAAGGTTAGAGGTTAGGGCAAAGAAGAGGAAGGGACGATCACGCGTGGTCCGTGCCCCGTTTGTTTGTGTATTGTTCCGGTATTCGTCTGGTGTTGATTAGAGAAACTACGGAAAACTCCCGATCAGAGCAGTCAGGCGCTAGAATTCTCGTCCACACAGCGACTGAATTCGATCTAGCTGACAGACTAGTGTCGACAATCTTACCGGGACACGAACCTAGGACCTCCTCGTTAGAAGCACTGTAATGACATCTGTTGATGCCCTGAGCCACCTCTGGTGTATGTCGGTTAGGATCGTTTTCGATTGCGAGTATATTTCTTTTAACATATCGCTATATTTATGGCTAAATATAAAACTGTATTGCTAAATGTATGTTCATGTTAGTGTTAATATCTGTATCTATAAATTGCAAATTGGCCGGTTAATATTCATGTATCCAAAGTGGGTTGGTAAATTTCGTAGTAGCAACAGTTTCGATACACACTTCGGAAATTAACCGGTTGTATACATAAGCCAACGGAAGTGGTTAGGTTAGGTTAAATACTAAACGATGCGTAGAATTAGCGGACGATTACAGTGATCAAATTCCTGAAGCAAAATTTCTAAACCTGGTGCAAAACAAGTCGTGGAGTTTCGAATTCAACTGTGTCAGTCTTCAATTTATGTTTAATGTATACTACCTAACCTTACATTACTATGTACTTCAGTTGTCGTTTCATATAGTTCGTGTGACGCATCCAATTCACTGACCTTCGGGCTTCACTGTTGGTGTTGTGAACAATTCCTCTATCCTTAACTTTTTTTAAATGCCCTTTGTATCTATTGTCATCCTGTATGTATGTGATGTCTTTTATTAGTGGAGCCTATGGTATACTTCGATTGAAATACGAAGTCCACGAGCTGAAAAGAGAGGGGAACATTGTCATCCAATCGGGAGTTTCAATTAAAATAATATAAGTCGCAACGAAGCTCGCAATTCGAAGACTCTCCCCTCTCCTGCCCCCTCATGACCTTGAAAGGATTTCCTGTTGTAATCGGGTTATAATTCTTCTTACATTTTCCGTGTTTCTGATAGTAATATGTTGGCATATTTCTATTTTGTGCTGGCTCACCTGTGATTAATTCCGACACCTCTTTAAGCCAATGTTTGTCTCCAAACCGAATTCAACGTTCCTCCCATCATTCGTGCGGGTCTGTCTTTTCTATTCTCAGGGCCTTCCTCTCCCACGTTGTACTTCATTACGTGCTGTAACGTCGGCGTCGCCTCCTTATTTTGCCTCATGAGCATCAGCAGTTGTGCTCCATTCCACTCCATTTCACTCCACGCCCCCCTCCCTGCAATCCACTCGTCCCGCCCCGCCGCGCCTCGCATCGCCCTCTCCTCCGCCGAATGAGAATCCCTCAGAGCCAGCATAGCCGCTGTCTCCGCAGTGACTTTCCGGAGGTCCTAGAATTTAGTTCCGACTGAGCCGAATTTTTGACACTAGCAATATAACTAGATCGAATTCAGCCGCTGTCTGGTAGACTTCGTTAAGTAGTTTTCCGTGATTGCACGTACTCTTACATGCACTACTTTACTACTGTGGCGTCGTTAACACGAGGGCCAGTACCGTTACGCCGGTGAAAGTGCGCTACGGGGGAGGAAGGGGATGAGCCTGAACTTCCGGGATTTTGCACTCTGGCAGTTGACGCAGACAGCGTGGCAGAGCCAAAAATAACCTTAGGCTGTAAACTCCTAGGAAGCTGGCTAGCGAGCCTCGCTTGCCGACGGCAGGCGAGCCTACCTGGGAATCTTGTGTGGTGGGGGTGTATCCCCCTCCTAAGATGCTGCCTAGCTAGCCCTCGCTTACCGACAGCAGGCGAGCCTACCTTGGAACGGGTGTGGTGGGGGTGTAGCCCTCAACTATTTAACGCGGCGCCATCTGCGCCCGCGTTCTCATTCAGTTTACATCAGAGGGCCTAGTACGTGTAGGTACAGGGAGCGTAAGAGTGGGGGCGAGATGTCCGGAGTGTAAGGACCAGACGATCTCGGGTGCTTCATGCACGCGGTCCGCCAGACGGCGACCGGTTTAAATTTTGGCATCAGGCCATGTGACGGTAATTGTCACGGGACGGACGTCCGACAACTCGCATCACGCGTGGCTTTTTTTCTGCGGTAAAGCAGGGTACTGAAAGGAAAAGGTTGCCGGAGTGTTTAAATTTAGCAATTGTAACTAGTCTGTAACTTTTCAATATACTATTTTTATTTTTGATATTTGAATTTATTCTCATTTCACTACGTCACACTACACATGTCGGGAGGCCAGTCGGGCATTTAGCGCTAGTCGCGGCTGGGGCGGAGCCCACTGAGGGAGAGGCCTGGGAAGGAAATCCCTCGCAAGATTACGTGCAGACCGGCGCCGAATCTCACGATTGGGAAGAGGGATAAAAACATTCATTATATTATCGTCACTAATGCCGGTCAGACAGCCGAGATCGTCTGGGCAGTAGTGCCGTAGCGGACCAGAAATCTACAGGCTCGAGTTCCGCCTCGGACATGAGTGTTTTTGTGAATGTCTATATGTGTATGCCGTCCTTTTATCCTTTACTATCATCATTATCTCATTGTCCATACTCCGAGGGCTAAAACCTTGGAGTATTAAGAAAATCGGGATTCAGTTAAAATGCTGACTCCCCTCCCCTCAAGAAAGATACACCCGATACACGAGTTGGCCTACATGCAATAAACAAAACCGGCATTAATGACCATAGTAGTTGATATACCCTGAAACATCAAATTATCAATCTATCCAACACACCGTACTCCGAATTTCATCGGATGCATCGCATTGCTCACTGCATTCTTGTTATCGTCCTTGTACCCAGACAGCCCAGATCACGCACATGACTCTGGCCGCGGAAGCCTACGACTTCATTTATCGTCCTTGTACATCCGCACGTTTCTTATCACTCCTCCTCTCCTGCGGTCCTATCACCACCGCGACGCCTTGCGTCCTTCCCTTTCCAAAAAGCAACGCGACTCGTCTGCCGTCCCCACCATTCCCCGCCCGTGCCCCGCCCGTGCCCCGCCCCTCCCAGCCGCCGCTCCGCCGCCGCCTGGCTGCGCCGCGCTGCTTTGGCCCAGCGGTCGATATGAAGACGGCGATATAACGGAATGAATAATAAATGAAGGCGGCCCCGGGACTTGTTATTGGAGCGGGACACTTACAGCCTAATCACGCCCCGGTTCTCGGGCGACGTATTAACTTCTGTGGGGTGTATGAATGGCAAGGACTTATTAACAGGGTGTTCTGCACACCGTTCTAGAATTAATAGATTTGTTCTCGAGCAGCCTGCACGAGCTATGTAGTCTGCATGGCGAACACAAACATGTTTAATTTATCTTAAAAGTAGTATTTTTTATGTACTAAAATAGTAGTAAATATTGCGAACATCAAATAGTTTGTACTTTGTTTCAATTTCTAGCCCTTACAAAGCGCCGAAGACAAAAAAAATAATTCAAACGTTTTTTGTGAGCTGGAACCACGTTTGATAAAAAATTAAAATATAAAAGTATCAAAAATAAATATCACAGAGGTCTATTTTAAATTTGAAAGGCCCCGCCATCAGAAACGTGGATCGCAGAAGATCCATTTTGCTGTATATGATGTGTTCGGTTTACAAAGAAATTTTGCGAAAACCCTCGTTTCGGGTTTTTCCTTTATATTTTTTGCTTTAATAAAGTAACTTGGGATTATGAAATGACTTCATTTAAATTGATATATGTTAATTTTCGAAAATTACAAAAGTATAATTTTGATCGATTTTCTCTTACGAGTTGTTCATATTTTATACTTAAGTTATTCATATTTTCTTAATGAAATGTTTTTCAAATTTTGAACTTTAAATAAAGACATGTTCACTTTTAAAAATACAAACCGCTTAAATGCAGGCATTTGCATTCATTTCTACGCCAACCCAACGATTCGATCTTGTCGGCAACGTTGCAATTTTTTTCACGAATGTATCGCGAGATCATTTGCGAACGGAGATGGCATTTGCCCGCAGATTAACTGCGGAATCGAGAGTTAGCAGCAAATGTACAATTTGCCTTCGAATCAACGCCAGCCAACAGACACAAATGAGACCGTCACTTATGAATATTTCCCGGCGGTTGACTCGGCCCGTGTCAATTACGTGAAGAGATTCGCTATACAGATTTACTGAAGTAGATCTCCAATAATGATTTTCAGCGGAGCATCGTGTATGAATTAACGGTAATGTCGCAGATTGAATAATTAGGAAGACAAGCGAAAGTGTCGGGAGAGCGTTGTTTTATCCAATGTTAATTTACAATGGGTTTCCGATGATCCATTGTTCAACAATTACGCAGTCAGCGGAATCATACACTCTGCTCACTTAGTGGTTCATTCCGGATTTGAAGTCCATATAACCACCATACTCAGGATAATGCAGAAAGGGCATATACGCAGTTTAGACACTGGCAAAGTGAAATATGATCCACGTACAATTTAGATGTTGATATATTTCAAAATGTCCATAAAAAGAGACTGTTTATATATTCAGAGTTTTACAAAGGGAAAGTGGATGTATTAACGAGTTTATATTTTGTGAGATGTTATTTAGTCCGTATATAACTAATTGTTTTCTAATATTTTAAAAGAACGAATCAAAAACTTGAAAGTTACATTAAGTTTAGTGTGTTTGTGGGACTGCAGACTACATGTATTCTCAAAAATGGAAATAGTACTTTTGTTTTTTTGAAATATAATCTTATATTTGTTCACTTTTTTCTTCGTTGATGTGTATTTGATAAACTGCTCTGTTTGCTGATATTACTGTGAAATACTATACAAATATTTAATCACTTTAGAAAGCATTCTAATGAACATAAAAAGGCCCTCCTCATTTGGATTTTTAAAATCTAAGGGTAATGTGTTAGATAGGCTCTTAATTTGTTTCTGAACAATAAATTTTGCAAATATACCCCTCAAAAGTTAGTTCATATTGTTATGATCTTGACACACACTAAACAAAATTACGAAATTACGTCAAATTCTTTGTCATCTAAAACCAAGATACCACCATTTAGATTGAACTCTACGCAGAATATGAAATCTTATTCTATCATATAGCAAAGGTTTGTGATTCATCTTTTTTCTTTCTGAAAGATCTAAAAATTATCCGTCCATAGAACTTCTATGGACAATACGTAAGTGTTCCCACTGCCAGAATTGTGTTCGTAAACTTACTTACACAATTTGTTCAAAGTTATAAAAGCGTTTATTAAAGGAATTGGACAAAAACTTTGGCTGAATAAGGTCTTGGCTTACAAGTGAGTGAAATTGATTTATAATTTATGCTTGAAGTCCTTACAATTAGACGAGGAAATGAAGAAAAATCACTATGCGTCATAGCGTTTGCATGTCAAAATTTCCACTTTACATACCCATTGCACTCGAGCCCTCTGCAATTCCTGGACACTTCTATCTCATCGTGCTCTCCGTACGTTACACACGCCAACCTTGGACTTTCTAAGTTATTAAAATATTGCGTTTTTTACCCAATTCCATTAAAACTGTTTTTCAAAATCCTTATACTGTGGTATACTTATGTTGGAGAAGAATATAATATTTATTAAGTTCGACCCAATAAAAGTAAAAAACGAAGTGTTTTACAAATATTACATGCATGACAATTCTCTCTAAAAACAGCTTGTGAATTTTTATCTTATCAATTAATTAATTATTTATTTTCGTCAAAAAAGTTAAAACCCATGTGTGATACGGGTAGAAGTGAATTCTGTGTACATTTTCAAAATTCTATTATTTCTACCCTAAGCCCTAATTTCTACCCTACTGATTGAATTTTGAATACAGACAGAAATGAGTGCTTTTGCAAGTATTCTTAATCGAATATTCACTTCGATGCAATAAAATTTATTTCCAAGGGTAAATCAGCTATAGATTTGGGCTCTCATCCCCTATCATGTTTCGAGAAGGAAAAATACTTCCCGCTGCGACATGGAGAACGATAATTTGAATAACTATATTTCTCAGTAAATTCTAGAAGACGTGCACAGATATTCAAGTTACATTTTTGTTCAGAAGAGAAACGAGAGGCCATTTCAACATTTTCTCAAAGGATCAGAGAAGAAACTGGAAGAAAAATCTGATCGAGAGGGGGGAGTCATTCACCCAGAATCTGAGGTACAACACTTGTTACAGATTGTTTAGAATTATACAGTCCAAATGATAAGTAATACATTAAATATCATAATTAAATTAATATTACTTTGAAATCCGGTACAGTCTCTAAATGTATATAAACAGTTATGTAGCAGAAAAGATTTAAATTGAGACTTTTGTATAGAATTTAATCGTTTCATGTCGTCTGAAAAAGTTTTGTAAAATAATGTACATGTATTGTGTGTGAATTTTTGTAGTGAGCTGTTGATACTGTTTTCAAATTTATTACCAATTATTTGCATGTCAGCTCTGTTTCGCTGGCTTTTGACGCTGTGTGGGAGTGACTGGCTCGGGAGCTCAACTTTCTTGTTCTACTTGAATCGCTTCCGGCGCTGCAGCACAAAGAACCGGGTTCGAAGTCCGTGACTGACTTTCACTGCAGCTACGATTACGGTGAACGAGTGCTTAGAGAAAGTAACCGCAGCGAGAGTATTTATTGTTGGAAATGTAAAAAGGCACGGATAAAAGAAGAAGGTGGATTAACCGAAAAGAAGAAGCCGAAAGAAATAGTGTATGATTTACTATTATGGATGTCCGTCTGTCATTGATAACAGAACGGATAAACTTCCGTCATTGTTAAAAGAAATTCCACTCTTACCAATAATTATCTTTTATAATTATTCTTCAGTAATAATAGGCTGGATTTGTAATTTTAGACTCCAAAACTGCAGGTTGTTGCACTTAAATCACGTTTATAACAATAAGTTCTATATTATAAAATATTTTTCGCCTGCACGTGGGGACTATGAAATTAGTAGTAAGGGGTATAATATTGGATTTTAAAATAAATTTGGCGTCATACCAGCAACAAATTACACTATGAAATAAAATGTAATACTCCAGTACCTTCGATCATTATTTTACTGCTTTCTCGGATGGCAATAATAATAATAATAATAATAATAATAATAATAATAATAATAATAATAATAATAATAATAATAATAATAATAATAATAATCTCTTTAATTTACAATTAAAATTAACAATATTTCATTTTCTGCATAAACCTTTCTTGATAAAATTCAGGAGAATCGTGCTTGAAGTGAAACTATATATTTTTGTGCAAACAATATAATTTACCTTACTTCACGGGAGAAATAATTAAAGTAAATATTCATCTTAGTGAAGTACATTGTATGTCTAGTTGCATTCCTTGGTTGCATTTCCTGGTTTAAAAAAATATGGTATCACGAAATTTTCTATATTCGCACAATCATCTACATCTACAATCAATCATCTTATCATCTACAGAAAAGAAAAAGAAATGTAAACTGTGACTAGCTCTTTCTAATTGATGAATGCTCACAAATAACTAGATTGTATGACAAGTTGAAAACTTAAAGATAAGTCGCTGCTTTATCGTAATAGGCAAAATATGCGCCTATAATTACACAAATATGTTCTAACAGGAGAAAGCAGTGACATGGTATTGTGCCATCAACGTATTACCTAACAATCGAAAATAACTCTGAATCATTCAATTCTTAACATTCTGAATATCCTTCATTAAAATGACGAACTTGAAAACTCGCCACTCGCAACGTCAATCGTCATTAGTAAACTAGTTGAGGTCTTCATTAACACACAACTCCACTTAGCTTGAACATGTCCCTTTATCGAACGCCGTCTCCTGGAACCGGATGGTGCAGAACGTACGTGTATATTATGGGGAGACGTATTTGGAAAAGCTTTGGTAATTGTGAGAAAGTTTCGCAGTGAGCCAAAAGTGACTAATTAAGAGGAATCTCGCAGCATCCAGCATAATAGATTGACTAACACATCGTACTGCGAACACATCTCACGACAAGTTTATTTTCCACTGATATTCAGCGTGATTTATCAAGTACCTCACAAACCAAATACGCAAAACGCCCTCTCAAAACTTTTGGATAAAGCTGCTTGGCTGCCAATCATGAAATATTCCTGTAACGAGATATTTATTATTTGTTTTCATCGAATATTTTCTTTGAACAATCGTGGAGAGAAAACCAGGCGACACAGTCGAGACTATTTAAAATATCAAAAATTAAACACAAACCTAACTCTAGAAAATGCAAATCCATTTGTGTGTGTTTGCTATATACTTATAATATAAGAATACATATCTAATATTGTGTAATACTCAACACAAATATAATAAGTGTGTGTGTGTGTAAATGTACGTCATATTAGGCGGCGAAAATTCTCCACCGTATTTTCTAGTTATATAAACAGATGCTTCTTATGGTATTGTACTGAGAAATGTTTCTTCATCAGAAGAAGCATCATTTTTTCATACCGATTTCTTGACTACTTCTCTTCTACTACAACGTTCTGAAGGTTGTGTTTATTGCGAGTCAAAGCTCTGAGGACAGTTCTGTATATTGCTGAAGTAAAATTCAATTTTTTTTCCTTGGACAACCGAAGAAAATGAAAATTTGTGATTTAACAGAATTGGGGTGCAAATTATGACAGCCCTATATCGCCCTATTCGGTCGTGCCCGAATTTAAGGCCATCGGAGTCTTAACACCAGCCAGCCGTCAGTATTGCAATGCACTCGCGGTTTACAAAAAAACTTTAATGACCCCTGTCTACAACAGTGCTTCGAGAGTTATTGAAAACGTGCACAAAATTGCGGTGATATGCAAATTGGAACGAAAGAGAAAAAAATAAAAAAACATAATATACGGGACTCTGTGCTTCTCTGAATAAAACGGCAAAAGTATTTATTGATACTATTATGAGGGACATGCTCGTGTGAATTTTACTCGCTCCCCCCACTGTCACCCCCTCTGTCCGTAACAGTCTCGGCGTCGCAAGTCTCCTTGCAAACTCTGTAATTTGGGATTTCCGGTTGATGAACTCCATTTCAGATGTATCGTGAAGTCTTACTTATCTACTACGTCATCATCAGTTTTCTGCTGTATGGAATTCACAAAAGGGCTACCATACAGCAGAAAACTGATGATGATGATGGCTATGCAATCGAAAGCTGCTATTGTAATAAACAATATTACGCCAGTCAGAACGACTCATATAATTATTCCATTGTAAATGCCAACGATAACTCACAGCATTACCAAACCCCACCTTGTGAGATTGTGTTTGAAAGTAGCTCTCAACGGTGAGTAGAGACACATGTGCCTGTATCTCGGCGCAGGTGGCCGTAAGGTCTGCCAACGGTGCCCTCACGAAGCGTCAATCTTGACGTTCGTCAGTGTTCCGCGATTGCCCCAAAGTGGTTCCACGGCTAAAAATGCTCGTCTACCCATCGTCGCCAGCACCTCAGTACCGACGTCGCATGGTGGCCCACTTGGTCAGCAATGCGCCGAAAAGACCATCCGGCTTCGCGCAGGCCGACAATCCGACCTCCCTCCAACTGGTTCAATTGCTTCAAGGACGAACGAGTGCGACGCCGTGGCATACCTAAGTCCTGTCTAGATCTTTTCGCAGTGAACAACGCCGTTTAAGGCTGCGGAGTTGATGGTGTTTCAGGGACATTTCGTCACGCTACCATAACGTCATCGGGCGTCAGCCATCTGTAAAATGTTAATCACGGCTTCTACAATCCATTTCGTACGTCCCTTTACGCCTTCTTGATTGCTCGTGCCCTACCCTGCGTTGCAATACTTTTTCGGCTAGTGTATTTATTTGTGAGCGTTCATTGATATGAAAGAGCATGTCACAGTTTGTGTTTTTTTTATATAGATGATGAAACTCTTGTTCAAATGTAGGCAATTTCTTGCTAATATTTTTTAAAACTAGTCAGAGAAATTGTAAGACAAACAATGTTGAATATTCCGAGGTGAATATTTACTTCAATAATTTATCTCGCAATTGTAGTTTATTTGCACAAAAATATATATATTTTCATCCCAAGTATGCTTCTTCTGAATTTTGTGAACAAAGATTTATAGAAAAAATGAAGTATTGTTATTATGCATATTAAAGGGCATATTTCAGATTGTTTAGGTTATAAAAACGCATTTTTAATGCCTAGACGACATTTAATGTAAATGGTCAGTGATGGAAGATGGTCAGATGGAATAGTGTCGTTTAATTACGGCGGTGAAATGGCAACATGGGCGTATGTGATGTAATCTACAGTTTATTGTTTTTATCCAGTCGTTGAGCTTTAAATTTCTTGAAATTGCTTAGTTGTTTTAGATATGTGGGAAGTGAATTTCAGTTACTAATTACAGTGACGGTAAATGATTTATTGTGGGATACCGTGTTGTGTTGCGACATGCAAAGTATTCTCGAGGACCGTGATTATTCAGATACTCGATAGTACATACAACTATCAAAAAAATGAATGTAAGCCTTTCGTCGTTTCGTTGTTTCTTGGATTTTATGTCCGTAAGCAAAAAATCCCAATAATCGAAATGAGGCATTATGAGTGAATTTTCTAGATTTGTGTGTGAATTAATGGGTAATATTTCTTATATGTGATTTGAAGAGTGGGAGGGCTGCGAACACTCTTGGGCAAATCTTATCTACTTGTGTGTTGAAGCTAAACGTGTTATCTATGTGTTATTCCTAAGTCCTTTGTTTCACACTGGAACTGATGAGAGCTAGGCCGATTTTCGGTAGGGAGGAATTCTCCAATTTGTTCACTCCTCCAATTTGAACACTCTGTTGCGAGAGTTCAGGCTTCACGATTTCATTGGGTTTTAATGAAGTCCTCGGGTTGCAAACCATTTACTGAGAGTATTTAGGCCTTTGTTAATTTTCTTGGCTAAGGAAATTCCGATGACTAAATTAGAGCTTGAGTTCGTCAGCGTACATTTTGTATTTGCAGTAGCTGAGGCATTATCATCATCAACTTTCTCTAAATAAATTAAAAATGCGAAAAGTTCTAGGGACTGTACCCTGTGCCCTATTTATAATTATACCTTTCATTATTTTCATAATTTACAATGATACCATCAGATAGTATTACTATTTAATTAATACCATAATTCTGACATAAAGATGTAAGACAATTATTTTGGGGTATAAAAAAAGACAGTAACAAGAGTGGCCTAACTGCTATCTTACAATCATTGCAAATTTTGGTTTGTTTTTTAAGCAATTAAAACGCGTTTTGGGTGACTTACGGTGCCTAAAGATGATCACACGTCATCTATTGCTCATTTAATTACTCTAGACAAAAAGTGGTTGGAACATTTCATAGCGGTTCCCTCTGGGATCGTCTCGTTATTCTAGAAAAAATACATGTTTTGATAGTTTCAATGCACCTACGAGTACATTAATGAAACGTGAATTACTACACTATGAGAGAGTAAGGTTCCGCGGTCGGAGTCAGTATTTAGTTGGCCATCCGGTAGACGCCACTTGCAATAACTACGCTCTGATGAAGGTGGCAGAATGGCAACCGGAACGTTGGCACCTGTGTCCTGGACGCGGCGTCTCCCGGATAGCCAATTAAATTACTACACTATGTTTTCAACCTTACATGAATCGGTACGACCTAATTCATCGGATTGCCGACATATTAAATCTAATTTCTTGAGAAAAAATTAAACAAGTGTTCAATATATTTTCTTGAATCAGTTATTATAAGCAACCTATCATACACTGCTCTATACGTTATTCATAGTGTACTTTCACGCTAATGCTAATGTTTCACGGAAATGTGGAAGATTTAATCGGAGACGACCGTTTATTTCTTTTCGCGACTTAATTCTTCGATCTCTAACGTTAGATATACTCAAATTTCCGCGTGGGTACTGAGCAGACAATGAACGCGACCCAGTTGAAGCAAAAAAATGAAACAACGTACGTTGAACAATATCTTAAAGACCCTCAGAAATGAAATGGTAGACGGCTAATGGAAATATAAAACTTGTTTGAACGTATCTTATTTTAAATTGTTATTACTCATAAAATAGATGGGAAATTATAATGTTATGACTTTTTGGGAGGAATTTCAAACGAAACAAACCAAATTTCTAAGCTTGATGGTAAAATGATAGAATGTTCTCTTGCTCTGCTTTGGACACGAAAATTATCTTTTATTCTTAAAGATATCAGATCTGTTGCTCCTTTATCGATCAAATAAGTATTACTTGAATATTACAAAGGAGCGAAAATGTTCAGTTTTTTAATGGTTACAACCACGCTTCGCTGCTACTTTTATTGATCATTCAAGTATGTGTAATAGAATAATGGGATATACTTTGTGTAGTTGAAGTAAACATAGAGTAGAGTAGAACGTAGAATATACTTCTCCTCCGTACATTTTCTTACTTTCTTTATTGTTTTTACTCACATAAGTTTTTTTACTGTATATGATGAAATAAATCAAGTGCTTCATAAAGACAAGTACCGTTATTAAAACCGATAATATGTTCCGTAGCCGATCACAATCTTTACTAAACAAATTAGGTAGATTTTGACGTACAAAACCCGTCGCAGTTGAGAAGGATTTGATCGGAATCGATCGTTTGTTCGTAGTCAAAGTCTAATCTCTCCGCCATCAGCTGCGCTCGCGCTTCCGCGTGGGCGTTGCACGGGAAAAGTGGGTGACGCGGCCAGGCGGGCTGCGCGGGGAAGGGGGGGGGCTGGTGCAACGAGTGCAACGGCGCAGATGCCGCGCAGATAAGCGACCGGTTCCAGCGGGCGCCGCCCCCGCCCCCGCGTTCTCGCAGGTCGTTGCCTCTCGCTCTCGACGCGCCGCGCACGTGACGAGGGGGGCTGCGAAGGCGCGCCAGTGCGCCAAAGAGAAGCAAACGTCGCAACGAAATTAGATTCTGTATTTGTCTTTAGCCATTATATGCCTCGTAAAGGGCAATCGGCCTCGGCGCCCTTACATCCGGAAGTTCCGAGTCGGTCACCCAACCAGGAACTCGCGATGTCTCGAATCCGCTTAACCTTCGTGACTACACGTGGTTAACGAATTCGGTTAGCGACGCCCGTGTCGCAGTCGTGGTCTTTCAGTAGAACCATCCCAGCATTCGCCTGGATGACCGAGGGAAATCACGAAAAAAACCGGTTAGGATGGCACAGGGGTTGAATCCGGGCCCCCTGAATTCGAAGTCTTCTTCGAAAGAATTATATCTTGAGCCACTTCGCTCGAAGAAATTAGACTAGACCTCTGCAATCATTACGTACTCTGTAAGCTATTGTTTTAGAAGTGAAAATAGCTTCATACAGGAACACAACCTCCAAGAGAGACGGTAACAAGTTTTTATAACATTATAGGCCCGACATATTGCGGAGGTAATCATTTATTATTGCTAAGCGTTTATTATAAAAGAAAAGTACCTAAAAACTGGATGTGATTATATTATACTTATTTTGGAATAGACAATTTAATATTACCTATATTTCATTATACTCTTATTACAAATATAGGGTCGCCCGTGGTTTGCATTATCAGTATCCAATAGAGGTCAAACTCTTCTATAAAATTAAAAACAAATATTATAAAATATACTCACTAAATTGTATATAATTAACAAAAATAGAAGGATACAAATCATCTCGGTTTTGCAAAAAAAGTTTGTGAATGAGAAAAATATCTTAGTTCTTAAATAATTGTTTTCAATATGTATATAGCTATACATTCAAACCCATTTTCAAAATTTGTGCTCCGGAATGTATGTACCCACCAAATGTGCAAAAAAATTGTGGTCGACAGCAACAAATAGTGCTGAAGGAAAGCTTACAAAATGGGTTCCCCAAAAGTGGCATGCACACTATGCCAGAGCATGTAAAATAATTACGAATAACACCACAAAAAATTAAATAGTATAACAGAACGACGCTTCATGAATACTTCAATAACATACTATAGTGTGTGCACTTTTCAACAGCCGTTTACATACTACGAATATGAGAGCGGGTGGCCTGTTCCATGGAATTTTGCTGTCGCACCATATCAGCTGTGACCTATGCAGTCTCGCAACTAATATAAGTAATCAGTCGGTAATATCACAATAAAATATTTCTATTTTCAATTAAAATCGAAACTGTTACATAGTTTTTGGATTTTTTCCGACTTCTTGTATATCTAACACAACCATAAAAGTCTTTTACAAGGCTGGACGCATAATTGGTGTCCCCTTACGGAAAAGAAAACAGTTATGCACGATTCCAATGTGATGTAGGGAATCTTGTGTTGAGGGTTCCAAGTGCTTTTGCTTTTTCCTTTGTCATCATCTACGAATTCTTTTGCCGTAAATCAGCAGCTTTCTAGCGAATTCCTTAGCAGGGTTTATCGATTGTCTCATATTTCTGGTACAATATTGTCATCTTTCTTTAGCATATTGTATGTAGATGGGACAATTTGTAGAGTATAGATGAATAAGATGCATTTATTTATACAGGTATATAACGTGGCAGTGAGAATAATATACAATTAATAGAGTACAGATGTAACGCCTAGAAAACACCCTGAACTTGGTAGCATTTTTCTCAAGTGTTGGAGGACCGACTTACGCGGTTATCTATGACAACATATGTCACGCATGTGAAGACCTTACTTGAATTTTCAAAGTGACGTATCTCCAAGATATACAATTTCTTAGGAAGGGCGAGTATTCAAATTCTACCTTGTAGTTCAAGATGAAATTCAACAGTAAACTTTTTCATAGGAGAAAACTCACATTTGAGGACAATATTTCTCATCTTGATGGACGAACACGTAAGATCAACTAATCAACTAACTGACGGAAATTGAGATACGTCGCTATGTAAATAAACTCTTTAATTATCGGGTTGTGCGAGTTTATTGGATTTGAATAGCTCCAATGACTCCAATAACGAGCGTCTTGCGTCATGTTGTACAACGGAATAAGGGTACCGGCGAAACAAGCACAATTGTACACAAAATTTTTTGCATGCGTGCAGAGGAAGATTTTTCTAAACGGTTCACCTACAATATTTTTTCTTTTTTGCTGGCACTAAGGCTGTAGGCTACGTTAAAATCAATACAAACTAAAATTATTATAAAATACAAAATTTGATAGTTTGTATTGGAGGACAGTGTGGTAGCGAATTAGAATTACAACTAATTATAATCACTATTAAAAAGTAAAATAGTGTGGATTTTAATAATATTAAGGTATTATAACTGAATATGCGTACAGAATGTATTGTAATCAGTTTGTTGGTCAATAACGATACACATAATAGTTGGATGTGAGCAAACCGATAAAAGTTGGAAATCAACTCAGCAGCACTTTTCGAGAATTGCGATATCAGGAAGATACTAAACCCATAAAATTAAACATCATATGATTTATAAAAGACTTCGAGCACGATATTTGTTTCCAAAACTTCTTCCAGTGACATCCTCAGAATATTCAGTAAATTAAAAATAGTGATGCTCTAACTTCTGCACATAATTTCTTGCATTATTAACGGTTAAACAATGTTGTAATACTACTAAATGAATCAGCAAAAGTGCATCAAACCAGAAAAATTATTTGCAAGCCTCTCGGTTAAACTTCGCTTTCTCGACCCTTAAAATGTTGAACATTTGCATATTGAATTTTCAAAAATTAAAATATTTTAATTTACATGATTTCAAGTTCTTAAAACACCTTATCAATACTGTAGTTTGACAAGATTAAGGGTAGTAACAAAGCAAAAATCGGAAAATTTTCACTTTTTTATTTTTTAGTCTTCTTAAAAACTAATGTTTTCGTAATAAAATGATATGTCCTGCATAGTCGCAATTGCATTCTTAATGTGTTTTTTAAGCAATTGTTGTTAGGTCTGCAGCTGTTACATGGCCATCCATGTTTACAGCTGTTGGATTCAAAATGTAATAACTCAGGAAGTAACCAATTTAGAAGGCTGTGGTTTTCAAACATGAGTTTAGGACATTCCAATCTGGATATTGGATTCGCTGTCAGATCTGTTTGTACGGCGTTGGTTTCTTAATAGAGTGTTTATTATAACGAATTCTTAACAGTTTAATTTGAATAAGGCTACCTAAAAATGTATTTGCGGGGGATTAAAACATTGAAATTGGGTGTTTGTAATGCAGTAATATCACTCAATGATGTAAATTCTGCAAGAATTAAAATACAATAACTATTAGGTATCGTATCATGAGTCAATGCAGTGAAAGCCTTGCAAGTTACGGATGACAGACGAATTCAGAATGCCCAGCGAGCGGCACATTTCTCATCACAGGAAGCAAGATCATTGGGAAGAAAGCGAACTTTCGAAGAAATGGAAGATGATCCTGCGTATAGCTCGGGATTATAATAAATCATAATGTTATTTAATGCCGATCAGATGGCCGAGATCGCTAAGGCAGTAGTACCGGAGTGGTTTCGGACCAGAAGATCGCGGGTTCGAGTCCCGCCTCGGGCATGGATGTATTTGTGTATGTCTAAATGTGTTGTCCTTTCACCCCCATTATCATCGTATCATCATTTCATCTTCCATACCCCCAGGCTAACAACCGTGGGGGATAAAAATCGGATCCAGCAAAAAAAATGCTGGTCCCCCCAAAGAATTGTTGTAAGCACCTGCCACCGTGATAAGAAATAAAAACTGAGCCACGGTAAATGCAGGATGCTTGCTTGCGTGATCCTAGTTGGCCGGTTAACGAAAAAAAATGTTATTAAATATAAATATTTGTTACTTCTAACTTTAAAGTCATTTTCTGCAAAACTACATTTTTTGCTACATTTTCTCCAAAGTTTCAAAAACTGTTTATGCTAAATTGTTAAAATTTTCAGAGTGCATTCCCATACTAACAAGAGAACTACTGAGCTATAATTAATACATTTAAATTTATACTTTTTAAAAAACAAAAATTATTTAGTAAGAAAAAAATGTTTAAAACGTCTTACTTACAAAAACATTATAAAAAAACAATGACACAATTGTAGTTCAGTGGATGAACAAGAGAGCATCCCACAAAATCTCAGTCTCCTGTTTTCTATATATTCAGAGAAAATGGGGCATCAACTCGAATAAATTAACATAGCTGGTATAGGGCCTTTTTAACCCTTTTAATTTGAAAATATCGAAAATAAAGTTTTCAAAATAAAATTTTCTGTTTCAAACTCGCAAAGCCGTTCGTCATGATCGATCGAGGAATATCAATGTTTGCAAAAAGCTTGCGCGCTTCTGTTGTCCAGAACAGACGTACTGATAGATAGTCGTTTTGGAGTATCACGGATATAAAAATGAATTCTGACTACACATCTTGCGAGAGGAAGTAATTTAAAACATATATGGTAACATTTATCCATTTTTTCAATACCACGGCATTGCGGCATCATTGCGGCATTGCGGAACTTACAATACTTTCTCTTAACTACGTACGTAGTCGGCTAGAAAGTACAGTAAATATTGGACAGGTTGAGATGAATTGTAGGAATGTTATTTTAAAAAAGATGTGCGCCTGCCGTTATTCACCCATTAACTCATATTTTCAATGCTTTATGCATTGATATTTTCTAGATATTTTCGAAAAAGCAATATTTAAACCTGAAAATTAATGGACAACAACAATAAAATTCAAAACTATGAGTCAATTTATAATTTTCATTCATTTTTATTTTTATCTCAAAATTATTAGAAGGACTTTTGTATATGCGAATAGAAACTTTTCACCGCAAATCGAAATATTTTCAAACGTTCGACATGGATTTAGAAAAATAAGCATCTGCACAAACGGCCTTTTTATTTTCTTAAAGATAATGCTTTATCAGCGGACTAAGAGGAAGCACCTATTGGTTATTTTTAGATATTTCGTAAGCTCCTGACAGCAGTGACAACAAAATTTGATTTTAAAATTACCTACGTATGGAATTCGTGCCGCTGCCCTAGATTGGATGTCCTCATACCTTACACATGGATCGCAGATGATAAAAATACCGTTTTGCAAGGAAAGAAGACTATGTGTAGGTAGATTACGAAGGTAGGACCGAGTTAATTGAAAGAAGATTAGTTTTTAATAATTCCGATTCTCTGCCAATTGAGAGTGGGGTTCCGTAGTGTTTGATGTAAGGTCCATTTCTGTTTTGTTTTATACTTAAACAAAATACCCTCGTCCGTTAGAAATCGAAGCACACCTTTGCTGCTGATACGAATACTTTTGCGGAAAAGGAACAGGAAGTTGTACGATTCTGCATGTTTCAAATGGCTTTTGTAAAATGTAAATAGTAAACGGAGGAAGAACGGTTTCAATGCAGATGTGCATTTGGAACTGGCAATCGCATGCGCTGTTGAAAGTAAACAATTTGTAATTGGTTGATATTAAGGTAACAAAATTTCAGGGCCTCTCAATTTAGTCAAACCCCTAATGGGATATCCATATAACTGTATTAAGCACTTAAGTTCATTAAATTACGCTCTCAGAATTCTTTCTAATTCAGTCAGCATGCATACAGCGCATTGCGTATATTTTGCAAATGTACATCCTCGCTTGAGATATGGCACAATACTCTATAGTACACAGTCATTTAGATTTCAGAAAATTAAATTATATGAATAATTAGCAAACGCCATCCACATGCGCATGCCTCTCTTCATTGAGGTGTGAATCTTATCATTGACTTGCCTATCTATTTAGTACTTGTAATTTTTGTCAAAAGTGGCATATATAACGGTGGTATCATATTTTCATGCAATACTGATATTTATATTACAACCCACATTGTTGAAATCATATTCATCAGGTTAAGTATCAACAGCTCACTACAATAAATCTACATATATTGCACGAACGTTACTTTTTAACACATTGCCAAATGAAAATAATCGCCTAATATTAATATTAACATTAATCAATAATTATATTAACAACTAATAAAAAATAAGTTGAAATTAAAACTCAAATCTCTTTAATGAAAATTGTTTTTTATACATTTTGCGTCTATATTGAACAGCAAAAAGTAAAAAAAATTATCAATTATATTTATTATTATTATTATTATTATTATTATTATTATTATTATTATTATCATTATTATTATCATCATTATTATTATTATTATTATTATTATTATTAATGTAAGTGTTGTAATTTTTGCAATTATTGTCACTTAACTGCCACCGGGTCAAACCCAATTGCAGTTCTAATAAATGTATGTATGTAATGTATATATGATGCTTTAGTTTACATTTGCATTATTTTAATTTTAAAGACATTATATGCCTATAAAAATGAATGATGATTGTAGTGACTTAAGTTTCAAAATAATTTACCCAGATTTTTGTCCTGTGTTCCTGATCTCTTGAGCAAATGTTGCGATGGTCCTTTGTTTTGCTTCTGGATATAGCTTAGCTTTACTGTGCGAACGTTCTGTTGATCTTCCCATTTGCTAATTGTGGTAGCAGTAGAGCCGGGCGAGTGGGTTAGCAACAACAAAAATTCAAATCTGAAGAGTTTTCGGTTGAAAATAGGTTTTCTTTAACGCGGAAGCGAAAATATCTACCCTTCAAATTTTGCTAACCACACTTTTTTGGTACTTTTCTTCTTCTTCTTCTTCTTCTTCTTCTTCTTCTTCTTTTTCTACGAGTACTATGTATAATAAAAGGTGAGGGAAGAAGTTCTGGAAGCCAAGGCAATGGCATCCGCCATGCGCAGACTTTACCTCTCCCTCATACGTCACAGAAGAATTCTATATTTTTTGGAGAAAAAAAATCAAATCAAAACTTCTATTGTAGATCTGTCTATCGTCTTGTTAACCTTGTAAGAATGCGTGGGTATATCAAGGACAAAACAATTCGATATTTCGAATTAGAAAGAATGTCATTCTTAAAGTGGTTCTAGTGATTTGTTTGGAAATAATTTCCGTGATGCAATGCAAATTACATGTAATACCACCATACCTGAGAAACTGATGTCTTCAGGAAGTGTTCTTAAAAATTAAGAATTGCCTTTATTCCAAAGAGGAATTGTACGAAAGTATCTTATTGATATATTTTGATTCTTTTCTCTCAGATTTTCACATTACTGAAGATATGAATTTTTGGTTGATTCAACGCAATAAAGAAGGCAAGAAATGACGGTTTGGAGCCATATAGATAGTATTTCAAATATTGATCGACACCTATTAAAAAGTAGTATGTTTTGAATATCCGGTGCATGTTCGTCTCTCAGCCTGCTATAAACCGATTTCTTCCCCTCTTTCAACGCAGTTCGTCCCGTCCCTCTCCCTCCTCGTCCTTTAGGCAGGCCGCCAGGAGGGCCCCGCCCTTCGCCCTTTCATCCAGCCTCCGTCCTCGCAGCGGCGTGCGAGCCCGAGATACGCCGCGCTCGAGGTCAAGGCTTCGAAGACAGAGCGCCGGTCTTAAAGGCGCCGTCTCGCGGATTATCGGCTTCATACTTAGCGCCTAAATCTTACTTTGGGAAACTTTTTAATCTGTGTACAAGAAGTTTTTTTTTTTTACTTTGTTCCGCACACCATATAAACCAAGCGGGTAACCTGTAACGGTTATTGTATCGGACTCGAGTTCGCGGGTACAAACCCGCCGAAGCAGTGGATTTTTCATAGTGAAAAACTCCTACGTACGCCTTCCTTCGGAGAGGAAGCGCAGCCGGCTGTCCCGTGTAGTACATTTATTCCATGTAAAGGATGATTAAGCCTAAGTGAAGCCTCTGAGCAAAATTCAAAACCCCTATTTCATCGCCCGAATTTGCGTGTTCAGGCGGAAGAGCAGACCTCATGATCTAAGCCTCGCCACGGAAAATGAGTCATCATTGAATTGAATTGAACCTGCTCGGCTCTTTTTGGGAAGTACTACCAATAGCGTTGCTGGTCCGAGGCTCGTCGGGTTGGCAGGCAAAGGTAATTGTGTAGAAACACTACCAGGTCGTCATTCTCGGGACTCGAGAGTAGCTCAAAATTGGATTTGCACAGTCTTGTTAAGAATATTTGATCATCAATCGTGGTGAGATTTGAAGGCGAAAGTTATATTTAACTCAAAAGTGACTTTCGTCTACGTCTTGAATTATTTGTTGTGGAAATGAGCATATTATTTGTTAGGCACAATGCTCATAACCAAACCCGGCGCCGAGGCAAGTGTGAAGCACCAACAGCCACAGATGACAGGGAAGAACAACACCAGCGGAGATGTGTACGAGCGGATACACATGCAACAGTTGAGCAACTGATCGCCCAAATAAAGCAAGGGGCTACCAACAGGATCTTCTCAACAAACATCAGCAACCGTTGCTGCGTATGAGCCATCGCAGTACACACCTGGTGCATGTAACAATGCCGACTGTTGTTAATCGGCGACGAAGGCTTGAAGTTGCACGCCAATTCCGCAATTGGACATATACTGAGTGGTGAAAAATTACGGAATTTTTCTTTGCTCTTAGGGCATTTTAAAAACATTTTAAGAGTATTTTATTGATAATTTTTGGCGATGTTTTAGGTTATAAAAATCTGCCCCTCAGTTGTTATATTTCCCCATCGTAAGAATACCATATAAATGCTCGAGTGTGATTAAGAAAGAAAGAAAGAAAGTTTAAGAAAGTTTTAAGAAATTAAATTAAGAAGTTAAGTAAATTATTAATTAATTATTAAATTAAATTAAATTAAATTATAATTAATTATTAAATTAAGTATTAAGTAAATTAAGAAAGTTTTTAATAAAAAATATTTTGGTCGAATGTGTCATAATGCAGATTATGCAGAATGACGCAAGCTTAAAACAGGTCATTCTGCGATACAATTTTATTCGTTTTATTGATTATCCGAAATATTTTTATGGAATTGAGAAAGTTCTGTAAGCTGCTCGAAAGAAACGGCGAATTTTCGGTAGAAAAACTATTGTTGCAGGGCCTCGGTAAAGAAAACCTAGATAATTCCCGTGGTATAGCCAGAATCAGTTTTCTGGGTCCTTGAAACCGAAAAATGAAATGACGGCAAAACGCTTGTCTGTGAACAACGCTAGCGGCTAAACCGTTCAGCCGATTTTCTCCAAAATTGATATTCCCTAATCCACGTGGCTGATGTCACGGGCTCTGGACTTTGTAACCGATATTTTAATTTTGGGGGTACTTTACATGAATCCTCTAGGATATTTTTCAAATTTTCCAAAAAAACTACTTTGTTTTTGATTTGATGTGTTTTTAGATAGTGTGATAGAATGGTGAAGGTCTCAAGTTCGTTAAAAACCCTCATTTTTGAAAATTGCACAAGTTCAAAATTGTTTCGAAGTCTTCCTACAACGAAAATATTAATGATAGAGATTTTCCCTCTTAATGAAATCTGTTCTAAAATGATAATTTTGAAATTAGGTCATTAAAATGTTTTCGGAAATTTGAGTACTTTTCGCGCAATTCATAATATAGCGATTTGCGTAAGTGAAAATATTGTCGAGAAAGTACGTGCTGTTTTAGCACCACTAATTACTTGACAGTTTCGTGAGAAGTTAAAATGAATAGCTGCCTTTTTTTGTGTGGTGGAGATTTCCTTCATCCCTCCGTGGATTCTTCTTCTTCTTCATATTATTATTATTACTGTTATTACTATTATTACTATTATTACTATTATTACTATTATTACTATTATTACTATTATTACTATTATTACTATTATTACTATTATTACTATTACTATTATTACTATTATTACTATTGTTACTATTGTTACTATTATTACTATCGTTACTATCACTACTATCATTACTATTATTAAAGAATTAATTGATCTGGGAGGGCGCGAGGGGAGGGCGGGACGGGCCGGGGGCGGGGTGGGGCCTACGTTTCAATTCACCAGTCAACAGAGCGCGCAAACACCATTAACCCTTGTCCTAAAAGAGAGCGATAAATTTATTTTTGACGCGCGCCTGCTCTCGTACTACTCCACTCGCCTGCCTTCCCCGCTCCCCCAGCTCCTCCTCCTCTACTCGTGTTCCTTCACGCTTTCTTCTGATGCACATTGACTGCTGACCCTACTGTTGCCCGTTTCCCTCGTGCCTACGCCGGCATCCCACTTCCCACTCAGCTTCTCTGTGTTCCCCACTAGTCCGACCTCAAAAAGTCTTCACTACTCTCTCATTTTCTCATTTAAATCTTTCTACCCACTTCTGTACTCTGCTCTCAACTACTCACACATCTCGCTTTACTCTCCACTATTCCCCACGACTCTCACTACTTAACACTCCGTACAACATCCTACTACAATCTACATTCCCGACATCTTTTCCCAACTCCTCTCGCTTATTGATTTAAACTTTTTTCCAATCGTTCATATTAAACTATATTGGTTTGTTTATCTAACAGAATGTTAGATAAACAAACCAATCCCGAAAAACATAACCACGACCAATAATCATCAAATAACAACCACAGAAAAACAAGAATTAAACGTTATCAAACCACTTTTACATACGTATATAAACAACAGAACAAAAAGCACTCCAAGACTTGAAATCAACCGAAGGCCAACATACTAAACTCGTCTTCAGCCTGCTTCTATACACCTTGAACAAGTTTTTTTTCGCTTCTCTCTCTTTAATCTCCACTTCCGTTCACCACTCGCCGGTGCTTCCCGCGTTCGTCGCGTCTTCGCGTTCTTCCTGCTCTGTGCAGTTTCTGCAGGAGATTTTTCTTTGGTCCCCTCCACAGTAACCCTGTGGAGAAGGGGAATTTATTTACTTTAAATTTTTACATTAACCTGCTGCCTTGCGGTTTAAGCAGGTAGAGGAGGAGCATTTTCTTACAGCTAAGTTTTACATACTAGTCCTTAAGTTAACTTACTTGCACTTTGGCATTACTAACTTATACTAAGATCGGTTTTGTCAATACTATAATACTTCAGAGCTTGTTATTTTACGGACGAGATATTTTTTCTTCTTTTTCTCTACATTCACACATCATTCATACGTGTTTCTTTATATACATAACCATTCATCCTTCCCATTCATTCGCTGCTGGAGATGTAGCGCCGCCTCCAACGTCGCTCGCTCCGCTTCCCCCGGCCGCCTCCGCCCCGGTTTGTATGCATCTCCAGTCACCTTGCAGCGCGCCCCTATCGCAGCCACACTATCAGGGACACGCGTGTTGGTGTATTGCTCCCGCCCACGCTGCTTTTACGCTCGTACGTGCAAGACGCATCCAGTGCCGCGGTTAGTGTTTGAGGTCTTTCATCGTTCTTGTTCTTTTATGGCGGGCTTCAAGTTGTCAGTTACATCTTTAGCGTATCTGGTATTAAGTTCTGAGAGCCACAGTATATTTCAGAATTCTATCTTGATGCCATTTTATCACCAGTTTAATATCGTTTTGCTTTCAAGTGTTATATTTATTTACATTTCTTTTTGGCGATTTTCTTCGCTGTTCTATATTTCGTCCCTACTTTGATATCTTTGTTATTGTCATGCCTCATTTATCTTATTTCATTTCTCTCCTCTTTTTCGTTATATTTATTTACGTTTTTATTGTGTCATTCCATTATTCTTTGATCTAAATGTTTCTATAAATGTTTTCTCCGAGTTTTATTGCTTTATTTCTTTGTCTAGTTTAAAGGTTCTTTTGTCAATTTTTTCCTCTTTGTGAACTCAACGACGAATCGAAGTTTTCTGTTCTCTGTCATTATTATTGACACATCCTTTGTACGGATCCTCAAAGGTTTCTGAAGTTCTTTAGCATTTATTTTCCTTTTACTTGTATTTAATACATTTGTCAAAATATGTAGCATATCTCAGTACTTTCTTTGAAACTTATACTATTTTTGACAAGTTATTATTTTTCCCCTTCGCAAAAAGTTCGTTGTTTTAGAGCTTATCCACTGCACTTTTGAATAGTATTTCCTACGACAATGCTGTATAAAAATGATTTATTTAGTATTATTTGTTAGCAAATATTTTATTCTAGAGTATGTTTTCGCTGCAAATAATGCTATTTATTCTGTTCTTCATAATGTTCGAAAATTGTGTTAAAAAAGTAAGAATACCAATAGTGGCTCGTGCACATTTCATAAGAGAAACAAGTCTATTGCAAGAAAGCTACAGCTTCCTTTTTGCCCTGGCCAGGAATCAAACCCGGTACCGCTTGACGGAAAGCCAACGCTCTGTCCTTGAGCCATACGATGGGCAGTTACAAATATATGATTGTCTATAATATATTTTTTAAAAACCTCAATATAAGAAAAACTAATCTAAGCAAATCAGATAAAATTTAATTGGCCACCTGTTCAAAAGAGTGACGGAAACAAAGGGTCCTCCTCCCTCGCCTGCGCTTATAACGGCAACATTGGTCTTTATCATCATAATCATGAAATAATCATCAGAATGTCTTACGGTGAGACTGAATTCATCTGCTTGGTCGAACGTGTCTTGCAATAGGCCACTACGTTTTTCATACATAAGGTGCAGCGTTTTCATGATAACGTTTAATTCCTTCTCGTAGAGGCTCGTGATTTTGAAATGCCAGACAGCGAAATCCAGACGGATGGAGCTTTGATGAAATTTATTTTATTAAAAAATGACAAAAAAGTTGTGAATTTTTCACGTTTAATGTAAATATATTTTATAAATATTATTCCATTCATACATTTTAATCCGATTTTCACCGTACAGTTTTAATTTTTTTAATTTAGCGACAATGGGCAGGATAGGTCTTGGACTGAATAGTGAGAAATCTGTTAATCCGGATTTTTATCTGTCACGTGCACACGCTCTATGCTATAACATTTCAGGTAGTGAAACAGGTAAATCAACGTCAAATATCTTATTTTTGCATGACGCGAATAAAAGTTTCTCCCGGAAACACTTCTACAAACTAATGCTAATATATTTATTTTTTACATTTTTCAAACTGTATGTTCATATGGAAGTGATAGCAGCGGCAGTAGAAGTCAAGACAGGTGCCGGAGGAATCTGGCGTAGACAGGTGCTGAGAAGGTGTTGAATCTGTCTGCAGCAATCGCACCATCAGCCTCGTACTTCATGACGGCCCGTGGACACAGTCAGGGCCACCCTGTTATACAGGATCCTGATGCACGGATCGCAATTTTTTAAGAAAGAGACAAAATATGAACAAACTAAAGTCATGTGGAACGCATGTATTGAATTAGAGTGATAACTTTGGTAGTTGTTACGTGAGGGAAGTTAGTAAAGATAACCGTATCTTTTTTTCGGTGTAAAATGCGCTAGCAAGTTTGCGTTAGCTCTACTCGAGAATATTTTACAGTAATCTCCGAGATCGAAGGATGCCGCCGACTTCGAAATACGCCAACAAAGTCAGTTGAATCGGCTGCGAATATTTTAAGCTAATGTAATCCAGCTGCCTGAACATGTACAACAATTAGAACTACCACCCATCATACATGAAATTCCATACATGTTCTATTTACATTTTCGCTTTAACTGCCAAACAATTCTTGAGAGAGGCCCGCAACGTCGGATTTACGTGATGTCGCCGGGGTGGGCAACGCAATGTCGGCCTCAGCCGCGGTGTCGAAGCTCATTGGTGTCGCTTCTCGCAAAATTTAGGAGTTTCACGCCGACTATGACCATATTTCCACCGGCCCTTCGTTAGATCCCATTGCCAGCTCGATAATTAGCGACGTCTTTTCCTTTTGACTTACATACCATTATATCCAGTATCGTTTACGTGTGGCGTGTATCGACTTCAGGCATTGGTAGAGGCCGCGGGCCTTCACAACATCTGTTTTACCAAGAGTTGAAAGTGAAGTGAGAATGAGGGGGAGGTAGTAAGAGTAACAGAGGATATTCAGAAGGCGGAGAGGCTGACCAGGGACCAGAGGGAAGGTTGATTGCGAGGACGTAGAAGGAAGAGAGGGTGTATAGGGAGGTAGAGAGAAGAGAGAGTTAAAAGGAATAAGAAGACCGAAATAGTGAAAATGGGTATGGGAAAGTGGGCGGAGAATGAATAGGATTGGTGGCCGGACTGACAAAGGAGATGAGAGGGGAAACGTAAGGGTAGCGGATGAGGAGGAAGACGAAGAAGGAGCAATGGGTGACGACGGTGAAGTGGATGTGGAGCGGAGGCCGCGGAAAGCGGTGGCTGGCCCGGGCGCTGCGGGCGTCTACCTCGGGGTCCAGCTGCCGGCTCGAGGGCGTAACGGCCTAGCGCGGCCCCGTCGACGCTCGGTGGGCGGGGCCGTGTCGGCGGCAGGCGCGGTGTCACGGGCCGCCGCCCCCTCTGCGCGCGCGCGCGACTCGGGACGCGGAACTTCCGCTTCCGCGAGCGACACCGCGCGGTGGGGGGTGGCGGCGGGGGCGGCGGCAGCGGGACTCGCCGCCGCCGCCGCCGCCGTCGCGCGCAGGCGCCAAGACAGCGAGGCTTCTGCCGGCCCGAGTATGAACTTGGAAATCAAACTTCGTAAATTAGTTGTCTACACAGCGAGAGAAAGCCGCGAGCAGGCCGCCGCTGCCACCGCCGCTGCCACCGCCGCTGCCTCCGCCGCTGCCACCGCCGCTGCCACCGCCGCTGCCACCGCCGCTGCCACCGCCGCTGCCACCGCCGCTGCCACCGCCGCTGCCACCGCCGCTGCCACCGCCGCTGCCACCGCCGCTGCCACCGCCGCTGCCACCGCCACCGCCACCAGGCCGTGGGTGGAGGGGGCGGCGAGTGGGGGCTAGTGGGAAATGCGCAGGGTTCATGGTGACTACGTGTGGCGCGTTTCCGGGCTGGATTTCGGTTTCGCCAAAATAGAACCTCGCCAAATGCGACCTATTTTTCAGGTATATTTTCTTCCAATTTCACTTGTGTATTATACGGGAAAGACATTTAGGTATCTGTTAATCCAATATTAAAATTGTTATTGAAAGAGGTATTTATTGGAGATTTAATGATTTTGAAAAATTAATTATCTTTCAGAAATACACAAATTCATTGGACTCCATAACTCCAACCCACGAGCATTTGTACTGAGGCAATAATAGCATCTTGCCTTGATGGTCAATGGTAAACGGCTCTGATACACTTGTTTCATATAACTACACATATCACCCTTTTCACTCGTTAAAGTGGTTTACGCTTCTCTGGAGTCGAGTGATTCGCCAGGGCATAGATGCCTCAGAGTTAACTACACAGAATGTGGTGGGAATCTAGACCGATCTTTTGAAGTGTATAATAAGTTGCGATCTAAGCTTAAGGTACTTTAATGTTGTGTCAGGTCTTTGGTTATGGACCCTACTACAACAATTACTACTGGGATAATCCGTTTCTCCGTTTCGAGAGTATTTCCATCTCTATTTAGACATTATGATGATCCATTATTTATCCACAGCCACTATCTACCCTTCGTTGTCTTTAACAATGGTTAGTTCTGGCCAGCCAATGGTGTTGTGACCCAGACAATGGTCAGAGTATGTCTTGCAATTCTAGAGTAATCTATTTTACGAGTTTTGCCATACCCATAGAAAGCCGCACTTTCTGCACATAAACCAGAAAATTACGGTGATCATTGTGTAAAGGCGTTTTCCCGATCCGCCCAATCATGCTGCAAACACAGACTTTTCCTCTTCTTTTTTCTTTGTAGATTCTGTACTTGCTGTTGTTTGTAGTTTTGTCATGTCACCATACAGATCATATTATTCATATTTCCGGTAATCCATCATCCCGGATCAGAAGGATCCCATATTTCCAACGATTATTGGACAGTTTCTTAGATAAATTTAATGTGTGCAATAGATGGCCCACCCCTCTACTTTAAGGATGGGAAAGGAAGGGTCACTCGAGGTCTTTGGCATGTTGCTTAGGATTCGACTCAAGAGTATGCAATGTATCAGAGGAATGAATGGAAAGAACAGTTTAAATCGATTATTCTCTTGTAGGTGGTGGTTGGTTTCAAACCAGCTACTTAGCCGATGTAAAAAGTTCGTACTTATCGGGACCCCAGTCGATGATACCGGTAACTCAACGAAGCGTCAGTTACTGAACGATATGCTATCTCAGCCCTTCACTGCCACCTTCGTATACCTTCATTTTGAGTCTTCAGTATAGTGGTAGACGGAAGTCATTGTTTCTGGCTGAAGATTTCGTGTGAATGTTTTGACCTTAAGAAGTGTGAACTTTGTGCACTCAGGTCCACACTTTCATTAAAGGTCACGATGTAATGACAAACACGAAAATTTTCAAGTCAATATTTTGTTTTCACCGTTAGAGAAAAAAGTCACTTGTTTGTTGAGAAACATCATTCTTGATGCATTCAAAGAGGAATGACATTAATTGCTTAAGATTGGGTAATAACTTCTGTTGGAAGAGTGAAGGTTGTAATATTGTCTAGTTGTTGGTCAATTACAACTAGTTGGATGAAGATAATACTTATAGTTTCTGAAGCTGTTGTAATTGTTATATGTCAATTTTCATATTCATTTATGTGTAATAGTTGAACTCGTTTGTGACGAGTGTTTCAAGCGTTATGTTTACATAAGCCTTGCACCACACTCGCAAGACACAATTGCATGTGAAATATACACACCGTAAAAAAATCATATTCATATTTTCAATGAAATTTTCATTCAGAATCATATCTTTTTCAAATGTTTCAAATAATATGCAATGTGACTAATTGTTAATTCACAATGTAACCATTGTATAAATAAAACAAATTATTCGTTTTAAGGTAAATATTACATTCTGCTGTCTTTAGAAACAAGTATCTGTGAATGTAAAGGAAAATGATGACCCCACATCAGACGCTATTCTTTAATTGATCACTGAAATTCTTAGCATGGTCTTCGAAGTAACTACATGCGAACTTTTTACGAGCAATTACAATCAATTTACAAGCAAACACTTCTTTCGTGGGACTACGTCCACCTACCCATCTGTGCCTAATGTACGACGACAAAGGATAATGTTTGGTGACCTACGACACCGAGGATTTCCAGGGAAAATCTCTCTGACGTCATCATCTTCGGGTGACACCTTCCAACAACTTTAATATGCACTCGCGGTGACAATAGCTCACTACAAGCCTTCGAAAGGCCGCCTACTCATGGAAGACGTCGGCAGTTCATTGCGAGAAGAGACATAAGGGGCCCACACACGCCCGAGATACGTTTGTCATATTTACCTTTCCGTTTTGACCGGCAAAGCAAACACGAGAATTAGTGGCCTATATACAACGATAGATGAAACCTTCACGAATCGGCTAGTAAGTTTGTCAGGATACGAGTTCGTGGCTGCAGCAGATCTGAGCGGACAACCTTATTCCGCAAGAGGACGGCCTTTCCTAAGACAGCTCTCAAGGCTAAAGCGAATTTCGCCGTAACGAACACGCAAAATAGATGCACAGAAAGAGCAAGGAAATAAGGTATAGTCAGACGGCCGCTGTGCTCACAATACAAAGTCCGGTTGAACGAAGTGGGCAAAACGGAAAATCTGTGGCGCTTTTGTGCAATGATACTGCGTATCCAGAACTTCCATTACGCACTCCAGCGCTCCCGCACGGACTTGTCGGTCTTCATCGTAATCGTTATCATTATCATCGTTATCGACATCATGAGACTTGCTCCAAGGAAACGTTCATTTTCGTTCAACCTGGATACTCTTGTACATATTTATCATTTACACGATAGAGTGAGTCCAACGCCCAATCCGCCTCTTTCTTACAAGACGTACTACTTCCATTCAACAAACTCAATGTCACGTCAGTATCGTCAGAAAGTGCCTTACAATTTATCAAGAGTTGATAATAACTTTCCAATTATTATAGAAACTGAAATATACTATATATTTTAAAAAATATCTTAATTATTGTTATGTGATCAATTTTGTACTGTGCGAGGCTACATATGTTGATTTCCGAACACCAGAAAATGTATATATAACGTCATATAAAAATGTATAAATGTTTAAATATTTTTGTATTTTCCAACTTTAAGAATTACGTTGATATCCACTAATTGTTCTACCTCGTTCACTCTGGCGGAACCCTTCGTGTACCGTACCACAAATGTCATTCTGCACCGGGTACATTAGTGCAAACGTATTGCGAACACAAAATCAACCAAAAACATTGCAGAGATTCATTATTATTCTAGAAGTCAGCTTGCAATAGCACATCTCTCTGATTAGCGTGCACATTCATCTTGATGAGCATATTTTGAATTGATGACTAGCATAAATCTCCCGGTCGCTCGCTCGCTCTACTGTAGCATATGATTTTATTAAGTAAATCACATATATATCCACAGGGTGGCGACCTAACGACTAAACACACGCTAGTAACATTTGTAAAATCTCAGCCAGTTTCAGAAATCTCAGCACACACACACACACAAATCTCTCACACGGAGTGCAGACGGCGCCGCACGGCCCGCGCGGGTCACGGCCGCCCGGCCCCCCGCCCACACCCATACGACCGGATGCCAGAGACAGCTTATGGGATCCGCCCGCGTGACCCTCGCCCGACGGCCTACGCCAGTGGACGGCAATCCGCCAGCGCGATTCTTCTGGCTGCACTTAATCATCTGAACAGGTTTAGGAAAGGTCGCGTGAGGTTACCAACCTCAACTCTTATCTGCGTGTTATTTTCGTTGTTTGTTACATGCACAGGAAACGATTTTATGGTAGAAATGAAGGACAATTAGATTTCTAGAAAGAGGAAAGAAATGTAGAAAAAAAAAATTTCAAAGGTAAAACCCAATCTGTCAATCCTTAGTCCCTCAAGAATGTTATCTCGGTTAACTAACTTAATCTCTCAAGAATTATTTTCAAAATGTCTTCTACTGTTTAAAAACAATTATTTGTGTAGTTTGCATGTTGATTCAAGACAATTGTTTAGTATCGAATGTAAAAAAATGTTTCACGTTTTGGGGACAATCAGAAAAACAGTTACTGGACTAGAATTTATTAATCTGTAAAAACATAAACACCATCGCGAATTTTCACGAGGAGATTTCTGACATCATCAGGGATAGCTAATAAATTCAGAAAAAGATGCAACATAAAATTATCATTAACAATAAGAACAAATACAAACAAACAATGTTTAACAGTTTTAAAATAAACACATATTGAATCATATATCTGAACCTAAAATACAAGAATGGGAGAAAACTTACCCATATTGTAATATAAAAATACAAATAATAAAATATAGAATCCATTAAAAATTAAGTACAACTAAGAAAGAACAACGTAAAATTATACAATGCAAGCTAGAGAGAGCCATTTCAAATAAAGAGAACAAGGTCACATCTTTCTTGAGGCGTTATCTCAGGAGATAACCAGGGAATGACGTAATCTTAGTAAAAGAAGTAAGTGTCGGAACAGGAGGGAAAGGGAATGGAATTAAGTGAAAATGGAAATTAATGGGAAGGAAAAAGGGAAACGGGAGTAGAACGAGGAAGAGAAAAAGACAGCAAGGTATGGTAAGAATGGTAATGATTCTGTGGTGGGGAATAGGGACTGGACATTTGCTAAACTAAGGATTATTTTGTTACATTATATAATGCATTGTTAAGGGAAAATAAAAAAATGAAATGAAGACGCATACTTTCAGGGAAAATAGATAAAATATATAGTAAATCGCTCGGTCTGTGGGAGACATCCTCATGCGTGTGGTAGTTGTGGAAGAGGAAACAAGAGGCGGAGCCTGTTCCATAGATAGAGGAGCAGCGTGGCCAGGGCGGAGGTTATGTGCTCTCTCGGTCGACATCTCTGGGCTTGGAGACGACGTCGGCCCCAGGGACCGTTCCCCGATCGACTCACGAAGACAATCCGCCCAGCTACACGCGAACCTACACACCACCTCCCCCTCCCCCTCGCCACCCAACCCGATCCTCTCCGCCACATCTCCTTGCCCCAGACCCGTTCATCTCCTTCCTCGCCCTCCTCTCCCCTCTGCCCTCTTCGTCGCATCCCGCCCCGCCCCTCTTCCAAGCAGTGTCGTCCCGTCACACGTCTGTCCAAACTCGTCCCGTCTCTTCCCGTTTCGTCCCTCCCACGCCTTGCTCCGCCTCGACGTGCCTTTGCGTTTCCCCGCCTCGTCTCACCCCTACCTCGATCATCCCCCCGCAAATCTACCCACCCCAATCCGATTACCCGTCACAACTCCACGGTTCTTATCCACTCCGTCTTGTCCACTATGATAGCTTCTTTGACTGAACCCGTCCAGCCCTGTCCCGCTTCTCGAAACATCTCCAGCCTCTCCACGCCTCGCCAGTCCCTGAACTACTCTGGCCTGCCCTGTCCCACTTCACCCCACAGCACCGTCCCTCACCCTGTCCCTTGCTCTTCCCCTCCCTGTCCCTCCCCGTGAAAACGCCTTCAGATTCCTTCAGTGTGGGGCCACCTCACCTCTCCCATCCCCGCCCCCGCCATTCCCAGCTCTAACTCCCGCTGCCCCCGTCCCCATGCGCCTTCCCCTCCTCTCGGCCTCTTCTCGCGGCTGGAGCCTCCCCCTACTCCTCCGCCTTCCCCCCCCCCAGGCGCTGGATCCTCCGCCTCCGCCCGGACCCGCGTCCCTCTTGTCGAGTCGCCGCGTAACAAGTTTGCCAACTTAAGGCACTTTTTCTTTAGAAAAAATCTTAAAGAAGCGAAAGAGGAGCAAATAATGGGATTTTGGGCTGCGCTCCCCGCGGGTTCCAGTCGCCGGCTCCGCGGTGCCGCGATGGAGCGGGGAAGGAGGTGAGGCGGTTGGAGGGGGCGGGGGCGGGGTGGGGCGGGGCGGGCGCAGTGCCGAGGGAACTTAGTCGGGGGCGGTAACGGAGCTGAGCGAGAAAAGTGGAAGGAATGAAGTGTGCAGTTCTGCAGAAATTTCTCGAACTGAAGATTTGGGGATCAATGTATTCCACAATCTCGTAAAATGCAGATTGGGTGAGTTAATATAGCTCGACAAGGAATTTGTGTCCTTGGCCGTCAGTGATTTTGTGGTGTGGATAGCACTCAGAATAATTGCTTATCCAGAAACCGAGAATCCAAGAAAAAAAAATTTTTTTCCGCGGATCACAATGCACATGTAACGTGCGAATGAGCTATATGCAACTACAAAACAAAGTCGCAAACTGTGTACATACAGCGTAAAAAGATTCAAGTGACAAGTGCTCTCAGTAAAAATTGTTAAAACTTAGAAACAATGTCATTGATCTGATGTTACTTTTGAAAAAAAAGTGAATAAGAATAAATGTCAAACGAAAATAGTGAAAAAATGGTATCAAGGATGAGAAATCGATATTTCCAAAGGGAAATAAATCTTAACCAATTGTTGCAATTATAGAAAAAAAGATATATAAATCAAAACAGTTTCTGTAATCCATGATTTTGTCGAAAAATATTTTCCAAGATCGTTTTATACACTGTGCTGTATTTTGTAAAGAAACAAGCACAGAACTCGCATCGATTTTTGTATTGAAAATTTCAACATTTGTAAAATGGAAGATTTAAAACATCGAATAGAATAAGGGGGAGAAAACATAGATGATTATGATTATTTAATGATAATTATTATTTAAGGCAACAAAACACTGTGAGAGATATGAAGAAACATAACATTCAATATCATTTACTTAATTACATGGAGTCCAGCAGGACGGTACTTTTTCTTATCAGTGATGCCGCTACAATTCAACGCGAGCATTACTCAACCGGCTCCTTTCAAAACACCACTCTTATAACATCCGTAACAAATTCGAGTCAACATTAATAAACGATGACTTAATAGGTTGTACAACCTTGAATCTCATGCATAGAAACTGAGCTTGCTGGAGACCCAATTACTTTGGGAAGCATGTACAAGATATTGTATATTGTAGGTTGTAGATGTATTGTATAGCTCATTACGGTGGCAGCCATATCGTAGGGATGAGCCATATCGAATTGCAGTCATCACCACTTCGCCTGGCCCTAAGAACGGAAATGGGAACTCTATGCGAAAAAAGGATCGTGAACGAACCTCGGGCCTTTGCATAACGATGGCGAAATTTTAACTCTTAATATTTGACCGATTTAATACAATAATGTACCGGAATTGTAAGAGCATCTGCATCGAAATTATAACACTACATGTCATAGAAATCAACTGAAAGATTGTTAAAATGAGAGAAAATGTTCTCGATTTTATTCGCTAGTAATCGAATCTTCTCTTTTTCCTCTCTCCAGAAAAGCTGCAATTTTTGAGATACTTATTGCTACAAATTAGCTATTTCTAAGTTTCTTTTTTACCTGCATGTCTAAAACCAAGGAGTCATAACTAAACACCACCAGTAATAACCTCCATGAACAACCTCTATCATTTGCCTATTACTAATTCCATCTCCAGCACAATCACCATCACTGTAATTACCGATACCATCCTCACAACCACTATCGCCCCATCCTTATTATTTCCACCGTGAAAACAACAAGCATCATACTGAAACCACCGCCATCTGCAGCCTGACGCGAGTACTACCAAAGTCCACAATTTCTCCATGGCATGAGCTCTCCCTCCCCTTTAGGAGTCCGAGCCACCATAATAGTTTCGGCTGCCGTCTCCCTGCTGAGAACATCCCCTCTAATATCACCGCGCCACCCTAGCCCGCACCGACAACATTGCTCGAGCTAACCTGCGATGCGGACCTCCCCAACCCACCGTCACGCTTCATGGCCGACACTGCGTGGACAGGAGGTAGCTGTGAGTGAGAGGGGTGGGCGGTCTGTTCTCTTACTCCTCCCGTCCACTGTTCACAACACTCCTCACGGCCAGCGCCACCGACTCAGTCTCCACGACCCCAACAGCGCATCATCGACCCTCGTCATCACGATCTCTGCCGCCACCGACTTAACAAGCTACTCCTCAAGCACCATCGTGAACACTCCTAGCTTATTACTACCACAATCACCACCATCGACTCTGAAATCATCGCGGTCATTCTGCTGCACGCTGTAAACACTCGTGTTAGTGGAAATGAGGACGGGTGCGTTCAACAAGCTGCACTTGTCAACTCAACCTATGTAATATCTTTTCTCCCAATAACCCTATTTCGAACTTCCGTAGTCAGCAACCCCAGGTCAGACGGTCACCGTCTTGTCACTTTAAAATAAATCATCAACATCCTCTATCACAAAACCACCACACTACGATCCCTTCCACGGCTAGAATCACCTCTTCTACCTCCAAAACCTACCACAATTCCTTTCCTGTAGTTTTAACTTTCGTAGAACCTCAATTTTCCAAACAACTCTCACCATTACTATCACTATTAAGAGCGCCATTCCCCCCATTCATACCACAACTAGCATCACCGCCACCATTCACTCGCCATGACGCTTCCTGGCCGTCAGGCCGCGCGGCCCCGTGGCGGCGGGGGCGAGTGACGGGGCGAGTGACACGGGGAGCGGAGGGGCGCGAGGGCGTGGCGGGGGGCGTGGCGGGGGCCGCGGGCGTCCAAGAGCCGGGTTTTTGCGCCGCGTTCGCGTAGCAAGGTCCTTTAATCAAAAGATGACAGCAAAAACGACAGCACGTATCTAATTAGACAGCGCGGCGGCCGCCGCCCGGGGGACACGGCAATTCATCAGCATCGATTGGCCGCCGTCCGCCCCCCTCCGCCCCCCTCCGTCCCTCACCCCTGCCGCGCCCCCTGCGCCCCGCCCCCGCCCCCGCCGCGCTGCCTCCCCGGGGAAAAACGCAGGGCCCGCCGGCAGCGTCGCGACGCTTTCGACGCCGACGCCGCCGACGCCGCCGACGCCGACGCCCTGGCGCGGACGGGAAGAGGACGGCGTGCCAGAAGGCAGGGGAGTTGCGCATGTGGGGATGCTGGCTTTAGTGTTAGATAGATAAATTTATTAATAATTCTGCAATTAAGTGTGAGAACTTGGTGGCAGAATACACTAACTTAACATTACAGAACTTAACAACTATACAAACTCTACAAACGTTACAAATCTCATGAACATTTCACCGTGCAATCTTTCATAGAACTCCACTTCACCATACTTCACCGCACTGCGATACAGCGAGCTGTAATGTCTTTCTTACTCACTCGTTTCTCTCAGTTGCACAACGTCACTGCACTTCACATAATAATAGTAATAATAATAATAATGCTAATAATAATAACATTAATAATAACAACAATAATAATAATAATAATAATAATAATAATAATAATAATAACAATAATAACAATAATAATATTAATACCTAATTACAAAGAGGACATAGGTAATTGCACTGAATATAATTAAATATATTTATAACATATCCACATTCAAGAAACTAATTTATTTTTAAATTTGCTCAGGCTTTGAGGAAAGGGATCGAAGATTGTCACAGGCAAACTGTTCCAGTCCCTAATAGTGCGATTCGCGAATGAATATTTCCCAATGTCCGTTTTCTGAATTCTTGTCTGAATTTTGTGCATGTGATCCGCATGTGTTGTGGGGAAAGCGGATTTTTGCCATTGTCATAAACGACTGTGTATAGCCTGGGCACGGGTCCGGGGATGTTGAAATGGACTCTATAGGAATAGACAATTTTCTACATAACGTCATAGCGAAGGGCGCGCAATGGGGTAGTGGAAGGCGTGAGAGAGTGTGTGTATGTGTTTGACAGAGGGCAGTGTTGATTGCACGCCTGATGATTGTGAATACGTGTATTTTTGCACATTATTACATAGAGGTGGCGTCGAGTCAGAGAGGGGTGTGAGTGGCACGTGGGAATGTGGAGAGGTGGCGTGGGAACAGGGGATTGTGCTCAGTATGATGTTGCGAAAGGCTCGCAAGGAGAGGACGTGGTACAGTGGTTGATGGTGTGTTTTAAAGAATATACGAAGCGATACATTCAGAGGTATGGGTGTGAGGCTATACCAAAATAAAGGAAATTGAATATATTTAAACGTTATTACACAAAACTAGAAAATAATTAAGGTTAGTAGACGGCAAGTAATTAAGGTTAATAGAGAAGGATCTAAAAAATATCTCCAAGATGAGTAATAACAATATCACTCACCAGAGCAACTTTGATACTGATCATCTAAGAGGAATAATTGATTATAATGAAATGAATTATGAATATAATTCATATATGAATATATGAATTGAATAATGTTCTTCATATATTATTTATTTTCTATACATTTGACTCTGATGAAAATTAGCGCAAATTGTGTTGCAATCTGGAAACGAGAAACACTATTTTCTTTCGTATCTAAAATCCAAACGTGTATGATAAAAGTGTATGTATCAAATATAAAAGTGAAAACAATAATGAAATTTATTCTGATATTTTTCATAATTGATTTATGTTTTCAACATGTTTTCGACCGACAAGAATTCCCTTTCCCCATAATTATTTGCTCTTGACTCGTGTAACATTGTATTGATGTTAGGACTTCATCTAATACAAGGCTTATTCGTTTTGCCGCTCTGGCCAACTGTTTTCATGGAATGTTCAAGCAACGCTGCCTCTATCAACGCGACAATTCTATAATGCTGTTTCGCTCAGTCATGCTACGTTTATGTCGTCCACATCGGAAGAAGACAACGTTCAGATTGCGCTGTTTGAAAAAACGTGAGGGGCGGAGACAGAACATCAATAGGGGGAATTGAGGGTGGGGTCTCTAATGGAATAAGGTAGTCGCGGACGCCTTCCCCTTGATTCAGAGCATCAACTGATGTCACTGCAGTCCCTCTGACCGGGAGATCCTAGGTTCTAGTCACGACGATTGCATGATTTTCGAAACTAGCTTGTCAGCTACGTCGAATTGAGTAGGGGGAGAATTCTAGGAACCGGAAAGGTTGTTTCCCACTGTTTCTCCGATCTCCTAACGAACGGGCCACCGACCGCGCGCGATCTTTCGTACCCCTTCCTTGTCCTATCCCCCTTTAACACACACAAACACTAACACGCACTACACTTTCACACATGCCGGGACACCGATCGGAAGCTTAGAGCTTGTCCCGGCTGGGACGGCGCCCCGCTGGTGGGAGATGCGTGGTTGCCGAAAACCCCGCAAGCCGACGGTAAGTCGGCGCGGGATCTCACCATTCAGAGGGGGAAGACCACCACCTCCCGACTATTCCGCACTACACCTACGGGATTAATGGCCACAGAAGTTGGCGCGCCCGAAATTACTAACAATCAATCAATCAACCCCCTCGTGTTCTTGATCCACCCCATGTGGATGTTGGAAAAGACGAGGCCTGAACATCGCCGGGGCGTATTGAATGCCCGTAAGATATACTCTATGCGTCATTACAAATATCTTCTTTGAGTATTCTTCAAATGTGTAGTCCCGCCCCCAATAATCCCGCCAGCCCTCACAGTGCTCCCTGCTTCTCTTGGTGGATCTATAGAGCATACACGTTACAGGAGACGAGTCGCATTTTTCCCAAAATTGATATTCCGTGATTGATTTAAAGGAAATTGATGCTCTGCGAGTTGGAAACAGATATATTGATTTTTTGGTGTACGGACTGGTACGTTACAAGAACATTTTGAAAAATTACTTACTCAAAAAAGGCTCCATTTTTTAATTTAACTTAGCCCAAGTATGCTTAAAAGAATAGCGCAAGACTAATTTTTTGTTGAACTCTGTGAATTCTTAAAACTCGGAAAAGTTAGAAATAACGCAGGAGAGTATTGTTGTAGTAACTTTAGTTTTAAAAATAATATCGATTCAATCAAAAAGTCGACAACCTATTTTAGTAATAAAATAATTTCGAAATATTAATTGAGAAAATATAAGTGTAACTGATATTTTAATTTTTCAATAATGAATTAATAAAATGCAGAAAATCGAAATATCCATTAGCTGTTTTCTATTCGAACGTGGTAAAACATCATTTTAATCTATTTAAAGCATTTATAAAATGTTCAGCAAATATTCAGCCATACTCCACTAACACAATTTTAGACACAAATAAAAACTTTCTCTTCAAAAAAAATCTGCAATTCAAGACGCATTAAGATAAAACTCTGCATACACAGGAACAAAACCCTTACCTACCAAAGAGATTTAGTACATTTGTACGAGTTTCGCCGTTGTATTGTTCTTTCGCGGAGTCTGTTGCTGTTTAACGCGAAAGAACACAATTCTGGAGTGCTAAACCTCGCTTGCCCCGTCTGCATTACGCTGCTGAACTGAGGCGCGCTCGAAGACACCGCCTAGGGTACTGCCCCCAGCTGGAAGTTCGCTCCTGCACATCGTGTGCTGTCTGGGCTACTTGCGGTAAAGAAAGTCTGTGAAGTTCTTGTAAAACTTGTTCTCCTTTGGGACTTGCCTGGCTTTTCGCCGGGCAAAAATTATTTCTGTAGTACTAAATATTTTTGCGTGTAACATTCAAGATATAATCGGAAACAGAAGTTTAAAGTTTTCCTCGTTGAGTTTATTTTAATGCTCCTTTGGCACCCAAGCAACTTCTCCCGCGAAGCTTCATTCTTTATTCTTGCAGGTCGTTTCTGTGAATCGTATAGTCGAGTTTCCTTTTACATACTTTTCTTTGCATTCTTGTCTTATTAATATTTATACATCTAATTAACTGGAGTGGTGTCTGCAGACTGAATTTTTTTTTTCAGAGCGGTGAAGAGAGACAGTATAGAATAGTAATAAAATATTAAATGATTACAGTTTTATGAGAAGAAAATAGAACAAAAATACGGTTTGGGATTCTTTCAGAATCATAAATAGCGTCGTATTGAGTTTGTGCACTTTATATAATATGTCTATATTAAAAGTATTTTTCCAGAATGAGAAATATAATCAGGATTGAGAAATGTTTCTCTTATTCATGTTACAACCTTGCGTGTTTTTCATGTCCAATGGAAGAGTCGTTGACTATTACGCCCTGTCAGCAGTTTTAAAATTCACAGCTGCAAAATATACCAGATCTGCAAAAAACAACTCAATCAATTTAGTACTATTCTTTAATATTTTTTTTGGAATAGACATCTTTCTTATTACGTTAAGGAAAATGAGTTGCTTTAACGGGTTTCTGTAGAAAAGGGTCCAAAGAAGATATTATTTTTCATTGAAGTTTTGAAGATTGGATCAACTACATTATCGATTCATTATATTTTTAAGAATGTCACGAAACAGAGCAAATGTAGGTGAATAATTTCATCCTTGGACTTGATTGTTTTTGTTTTTTAAAACGCTAATATATACAATTAAGGGGTAACAATAAGACAGGTATTATTTTTATCTACCAAACGTTTTAGTAGAGAAATTTAACAGAATATTCAATGTGATTCATCTCAAATCTAGGATTTTGGAATTCAATTGTTTCATTTATATACAGAAAAATACTTAATACCAACATAATCACGAAAAAAGGAACGAGAATGTTAAGAAATATTAGAAAACACTAGCAGATTTGCAAAGAGATGAAAGAGGAGAATGATAAAAGAATGAAAGAGTCTTTGTCAAGATCACAAAAAAAAACACAAAATATTTGAGACTCGCGAGAGCAAACAAAGCCCCCCAAAAAGACAGAAGCGCGAGTTCCCTCGTAGTTCCGTTCTCATCCAGTCGCTCTGTGCCCTGCGTTTCGCAACTTGGGTTCGCCACGGTGGCACGCTCGCTGGTGGCGTTTATTGCTGTTTCAATACATTCTCGCTGCAACGGACGTGGACAAGGTACATCGCTGGATTAACATTGCACAGGACGACGGTGGAACCTATATCCTTATGTCGTCGGGCGTATTTCTTCGACCGTATGTTCATTCGTCTCATTTTGACTTTCTTGTATGCTCCAAACAGAGAAAATGTAATACTGCAGGAAAAAGTTGCAAATATTTTTGAAAGAATAAAGAATATTCGTTTTAGGTGTCTTCGAGGTGTTATCGACTTCAGTAAGTTATTTAAGTACGTTACTTCAGTATTGTCTTGTTAAACATGTTTGAAAATATGTATGATTTCGTGTAATTTTGAGTGAAATTGTAACCATTAAATACTCGTAATCAAGATATTCTGAAAAAGTCGCACCGAATATTTTCCAAATTCTTTTCTGGAATAGAACGTCGTCGATTAACGAACGACGTTTAATAATTCGGAATATGTCCGATTTTCATTAAAACCTCTGAAGTTTCAAAAATTGTAATACTTTTTGCGCTTCGTGATTGTAGACGTAAGGAATAAGGGTTCAAATGCCAGCTCGGGATAACATTTCGTGGATAAGAACTACTTTCCTGAGTTTTATTTGTTGCGTCTTTAGAGTCGCAAAGCGTCTTCGAACTCCTTAAGGAGTGTTGAGCGCACCGCGGAGTAATTAGATTAGATTAGATTTATTAATAATTCTGCAATTAAGTGTGAGAACTTGGTGGCAGAATACACTAACTTAACATTACAGAACTTAACAACTATACAAACTCTACAAACGTTACAAATCTCATGAACATTTCACCGTGCAATCTTTCATAGAACTCCACTTCACCAAACTTCACTTCACCACACTTCACCGCACTGCGATACAGCGAGCTGTAATGTCTTTCTTACTCACTCGTTTCTCTCAGTTGCACAACGTTACTGCACTTCACGCCACTGCACTGCACATAATAATAGTAAAAAATAATAATAATAATAATAATAATAATAATAATAATAATAATAATAATAATAATAATAACAATAATAATAATACATAGGTAATTGCACTGAATTTTATTAAATATATTTATAACATAACCACATTCAAGAAACTAATTTATTTTTAAATTTGCTCAGGCTTTGAGGAAAGGGATCGAAGATTGTCACAGGCAAACTGTTCCAGTCCCTAATAGTGCGATTCGCGAATGAATATTTCCCAACGTCCGTTTTCTGAATTCTTGTCTGAATTGTGTGCATGTGATCCGCTCTGCCGAAATATGTAGGTTTCCCTAATCGACTTTGAATTTCTTTCCACGCTCGAAGGCCTGTGTACGCTTTATACATTGCATAGAGACGTGACTTTAATCTTCTCCTTTCGAGTGACTCCCATACTCCTTTATTCTTGATACCCCTGAAAGTAAATTTTGATGCTCTACGCTGGACTTTTTCTAATCCTCCGTTATTAATCACACAGCACCTTCTAGGGATCGCTGGGTAGTCAAGTCACGTCAGTCGCAGTCAAGTCAGGGAATCGCGTTAGGTAGCGTCTTCGCACTGGCGTCTCGCAGGCGCCCTGCGCCATCTGCCCAGCGGCCGGATTGGGAAGATATAAGGATAGGGGCAAGGTTTAGGACGCTTCACATTGGTTGGACTAGGTCCTGTGAACCATGCATACTCGTTTTGTTGTAACACGTTTCACAATAGGTTCTACGGAGATTTTATCAGAATCGAACCCGGAACCTTAGTGGTGAAATGCAAACGACTTCGCTAATGAGTCACGAGAGCAGTTCCGGTAATTATAATATCACCTAACCGTTACAGATAATACGAGAAAGTAATTTCTGTTGTAGCATCCCTACATTTCTAACGTGTCCATACCCATGCAATTAACGATTGCCTCATCATAATTGTTCCTTCTCTACATAGCATTATTGTTAGCACTGGTTAGTCTCAAATGTTTTTTCTTTCTCTCATGTTGTGGAGCATCTTTCTTTCCTTTTATCTTGATCTTATATCTTTCATCACGATTTTATAACTTTGCTCTCATGTTAATATTCATGGTCTTCCTTTTTTCTGTACATCACTTGCTATCTATCCCCAGAGAGCATCATTATTGCGGAGCGAAAATGTTTGTAACTAGGTTTGTTGATACTTGTCATTCCACCATGTATAGTGAAAGGGTGGGTTAGAGGTACTGCAGGTGAAGAAACTGTGCGTACAAAATTCTTTCCCTCCGTACATTACATACAGTTTTTGGTTCTTTTTTGACGAATTTAATCAATCAAAATCTCCAGCTGAAGTCGTTTTATTTCCCGCTTCGTTTTCGACGTTCTATTCTTTCTTTGCACATATTTATCTAATTTCCGCCATAGTTTCCTGTCTAACCGCATTCCAATACGTTACTCATCCCATCGCTGTTACTAGCTTCTCTCCATAATATCCTCATCATTTCTCGCCCTTACATATAACCATTGCCACCCCGCTTCCCCTTCCACCGCCACCCCATTCATGCGCGTGCCGACCATCATCCCCCCCCCATGCCCCTCTCTCGCCCGCCCCCACCCCCGCGGCCAACCGCCCACCCGTGATTGCATGGTTCCCGTCATGCATGTCGTATTTCTCGGTCGTAAGCGAAACTAATTAAATCAATGTATGTATATTCTGTGGGAAGCGCTGATGTTGCCATTCGGTGGGCGAATATTGTCATACGTAACTCAGAGACCGGGCGCCCGCCCGACTGCCCTGCCTGCACGCGTGCACACGCCCACACGCGTGACACACACACGCGTCCCGCTGCCGCCCTCTCTCCGCCCCGTCCCGCGACCCGCCCCGCTCACCACCTCGCGTCCCGTGCCCCGCTCCACCCCGCGCCCGGTCCCGTGCCCCGTCCCGCACCACGCCCCCGTCCCCCGCCACGCCCCATCCTCGCCACGCCCCGTCCCCGCCACGCTCCTCTCCATGCTCCGTCCCGTGCCACGCCACGCTCCCCACCCCACGTCCCGTGCCCCGCCCCACCCAACGCCCTGTCCCGCGCCCCGTCCCGCACAACGCTCCGGCCCCCGCCAAGCCCGTCCCGCGCCCCGCACGGCCCCTCGCTTTGTCCCGCGCCCCGCACCCCACTCCACGTCCCGTGCCCTGCCCTGCCCCGCCCCGCCCCGCCCCGTCCCGTCCCGTCCCGTCCCGTCCCGTCCCGTCCCGCCTCGCGCCCCACCACGCGCCCCACCACGCGTCCCACCACGCGCCCCACACCGCGCCCCCCACACCGCGCCCCACATCGCGCCCCACACCGCGCCCCACACCGCGCCCCACACCGCGCCCCACACCGCGCCCCACACCGCGCCCCACACCGCGCCCCACACCGCGCCCCACACCGCGCCCCACACCGCGCCCCACACCGCGCCCCCACACCGCGCCCCACACCGCGCCCCACATCGCGCCCCCACACCGCGCCCCACACCGCGCCCCACACCGCGACCCACATCGCGCCCCACATCGCGCCCCACACCGCGCCCCCACACCGCGACACACATCGCGCCCCACACCGCGCCCCACACCGCGCCCCACACCGCGCCCCCACACCGCGCCCCACACCGCGCCCCACACCGCGACCCACATCGCGCCCCACATCGCGCCCCACACCGCGCCCCACACCGCGACACACATCGCGCCCCACACCGCGCCCCGTTCCCCTTGCCCCGCGCCGCGCCCTACTCCCCGCCTACCACTCCTCGCTCAGCGCACTCGGCTCTCCACTCTGCTTCGCCTCTCCGCCCCGCGGCCGACGCAAAACCGCCCTGACTGGCGGCGCCTCCGCCGCGTGGCCTCTCTGGTCGCTCGCCGCCTGTCAACCGGGGAAGGTGCTCCACGGGAACAGCGGCCTAGAGGGGGCGTTCGGGAAACACATACATGCTGTTGGGGGAGGGAGTTGTCCACTTTGCTATGAAATTGTAAGTTGCGAAGGTGGAGGACAGGTATTAAAAATGAATGTAGGTAACAAAAAATGTTTCATTTGAAGACGATTTGGAGTAATCGTCAAATACTATTTCAAAAGCACGTTCATCGAAAGAAAATACATCCAGTAAATTAGTTGCTTCCTCGCATATATGCATCATCTAATTATTTACTTTAAAATTTCATATTACATTTTTACTTTCTCGTCGTTTTTAGAAGACGTATTAAGTATAGTAGTCGTCCATCGGAAATAGGTGATTTATCTACAGAAAAATTCTTATTGTCGAGTCCTGATAACCAAAGTGTAGATAAATACTAAAATTGTTATTCCCCTGTCGATCTAAACAAATTCAAGTTCTGCAAATTGAAACAGATTTTATTTTGGGTTAACCTTACACGAAGTTTTATCATTTTCAAAATTTTCTCAAAAATGGCTTCAAACATTTTGGCTAAATTTTGACTCGATTAGTGTAGTTAAGGCTTAGAAGAATACCTCAGATCTCATTGTTGTTAAAATCTTTGATTAATTGAAAATTCCAAAAGTATAAAACATTTTAAGCGTCTTTCTCTTTACTGTACTAAAGACATTTTTTTCTGAATGAAATTCGATTTTGTAATTTTGCTTGAAATATAGCAATTATTTAAACAATTAGTTTCTCAGAAACGTCTCTATTTTTTTTTCTTTGCATTTCCTCCTCGTGGTGACCACAAGAAGTGATGATAGACCTATTTTTGGCAAACTATATTTTCGAAAACTGAAGGAAATTAACGTTGCAAAAAACAATAATGATTGTAGATACTGTTGTGTTAAATTAAAGGTGGACGAGGTGAGTTAATTACGTTTTTTGTGCATTTGTGTTCAACCTTCAGATGACTGTACAGAACGTACCCGAATTACCTGGTAGTGGTACAATACTTAAAAGACATTCTGATCGTTGGGCGGTGACAAATGTGGAAGTCGTTGAGTTAGGCAAGAAAGAATTAATTTGGTCTACCTGCAACTGATATGACATTACACCAGAAGAGAACGCTGTTTTTAAATACGTACTTTTGAATGGATCACGGATGATTTAATTACTCAAAAAGAACATACAAACTTGAAAAATTCTTCAATATCGCGAACTGTTATGTGAAGGTCGGCAGACTCCTTTCTGCCTGTACACATTGCATTTACCCCCCCCTTCGCTTCCGACTTAATACCTTGCATTTGAAATTCGTATTTTCATGCGGACATAACTCTCGTGCTTTCGACAGCGCCATTTTTCAGCTATTCGCGCGAGTTGGCGTCGCTTCGCGCTTCTGAGTCTGACGCTCTGGGCTGCGTCGTGTCGCTTCGCGCCCTCCGCGCCGCGTCCTGTGTGTTTCTACCATAAACGATAATAAAAATACGTAAAAACACTTATGTACAAATACTCCTAGAGTGGAATGCACTTCATTTCGACTGCGCCCGTCCACAAATCATCTCCCTCTTCCCCTTCGTGATCACCTGGCCCGCCCGCCCGCCGGCCGGCCGGCCGTTCGCCCGGCTGCTGCCGACGGCAGGCACCTCTGGACTACGCGTTAACGCGGCTCACGTAACGATCTACCTCCCGGGCCGCCGCCCCCGCCCGCGCCCGCGCCCGCGCCAGCGCCTGCCTACTGCCCTACTAATGAATAGAATAAAGCCATCGCGTGAGCATTAATAAGGGTGCAGGGCGAGCGGCGGCAGTAGCGGGGCATGGGGGCCGTCGGGGCGGCGGGGTTGGCGGGGCTGGCGGGGCGGCGGGGCTGGCGGGGGCGGCGGGGGCGGCGGGGGCGGGCGGGGGCGGCGGGGGCGGCGGGGGCGGCGGGGGTCGGCGGGGTCGGCGGGGGCGGCGGGGGCGGCGGGGGGCGGCGGGGGGCGGCGGGGGGCGGCGGGGGCGGCAGGGGCGGCGGGGGCGGCGGGGGGGCGGCGGGGGGCGGCGGGGGCGCCGGGGGCGCCGGGGCGGCGGGGCGGCGGGGCAGCGGGGCGGCGGGGCGGCGGGGCGGCGGGGGCGGCGGCGGGCGGCGGGGCGCGGCGGGGGCGGGCGGGGGCGGCGGGGGCGCCGGGGGCGCCGGGGCGGCGGGGCGGCGGGGCGGCGGGACGGCGCGGGCAGCAGGGGACGGGTGCGCGGGGCCAGAGAATGGCGCGGGGATGGCGCGCGGCGCAGTGGGTCGGGGAGGCAGCTAAC